>DWNE01004905.1:0-14592 GCA_018249875.1 Cecropterus toxeus | reverse complement strand
TTTTAAGGCGTCAAATTTTAAATTGCACAGATAACTCATTATTATGAATAGAGTTGACATTCACACTTCAACATACACTCACAGCACACGATAAAAATTATCCTAAGTTGTGGGTGCCAGGAACTAATACAAACATTTATAAAAACACCCAGAACCAGAGGAGATAAATAAACTCATAATTCCGGTTTCTGTCCGGGGATGGAATTAAGAACTCACTGCCTTGTCTCTGTAGTTCCGGGAGTAGGGCTACGGTATCCCCTGACTGTCGTAAGAGGTGACTTAAAGGAGGCTCGAGCCTCCCAGCCAAGAGACCCCGGGAAGGAGGGCGGCATGTGTGGTCGCTTGCCGTGGTAACATGTGAAAGCACGGTGAGCAGAAATGCTCAGCGCTAAGAGCCCGAAACGGGCATCGCGCTCGGAGGACTCCGGTTGTGTTCCGTTGAAGATTCCTCCACGCAGAGCTGACGGACGGCCACCGGGGTTTTAGTGTGGTAAGAATCCCACATAACCCGGCATTGCACCAACGGTGACAGGTACCTTTTGAAGGTTTCCCCCTCGTTACAAAAATAAGAAACTCACTGCTTGTCAGATAAGTATGATGACCGCTTCGCCACGTAATTCGTCAATCGTAAAAAGTAAAACATAAGCCAAACTATCGTGAAACAGGCACAGGTCACACCGATTAGCATCAAAATTAAAAGCCTAATCAGTGCTTAATTTTATTTTGATTTTCATAATATAATTACACTCGTAATTATAAAGTACGTAATCGTACTAAACGTATCGCATTACGTGACGCCATTTTGAAATTACATTAATATGTTTGAGGGTTTTCTTGATATAATGTCAACCATTTTGTTCTGATCCGTGAGATATTATTTAGATTTATACCCACTTTTATCTCAAGGCAATACGAGAGAGATACTTTATTTATCTCATTTTTAGAGATGCAAAAACGAACGATAGACAATGACGTTATCTTATCTTTGCTATCTAAGTATCTACCATAGATCGTTTTGTTGATAGCATAAATACTATCTATAATTTAAGATAGCGGAATCTTAAGTTATGGTTCTTAAGAAAACATATGTCATTTTCGTATAAAATGTTGACTATAAAATAGCAGGTTAAAATAATATTCCAAATAAATTAATATAGGCATATAAACCAGCATTTGTTTCAATAAACTGCAAAGAAAGAAAATAAACTTTTTAGTAGTCAAATCCATAATTTTGTGCATTGTACAATTTTATATCTTGTAAAAGGTCGCCACATTTGTCAGATTAGATTTATTCACATCAGTCTGTGATTCCCAAAGTTATTCTCGAGACAAGCTTTTTATATTAAACCCATCTTGGATGGATTGTGCAAATATTATATATATATTTTTTTCGTGACCATTTTGAATTTGAATTGTTTCTCGTAGCATCCTACAAATTAGGCCATTTCATTTGATCTCCATATACCGCGAACTTGGTCCAATAATTTTGTGCAATCCATTTAGTTTCATGTACAAAATTGCGGATTTATAATTTTCATCAGCTCAATCGGAGACTAAGATGTTGGTTCAATTCATGAAGTAGTGGGTTAATTTCAGTCTGCGACATTTGACCTAAACATACATACCTACTTACAATACTAAAAGTTAAATAAAAGCTTTTACGTCAAGCAAGGCAACTAAAAGAGCGATATAAATTAAACAAATCACGGATTCTTGTTAGTAAAAATACCATTACACACTTACACGGAGAAGCAACGAAGTATTTATTGTACGCAACACGCACGGCATACCGTTTGCCGTCACGGCATACGAGCCTTACATTTTTTACCCGGATCTTCAATTATTTTAGGCGGTAAAAAACCGAACAAATGCCGCCTCTGCCTACTTGAACTTCTTTTTACCATCATTTCAGCCATCAAATGTCCAATGGTGATCAATTAAAAAAATATATACGTGACGAATAGATAACCTCTCTTCCTTTGGGAAGACGGTTAAAAACGAATACGTATCAAAAGTTCCACTTTCTACAGACTAGGCGTTCCAATGGTCAAAGTTAAATCAATAATGAGTTGCGTATTCGATTGCAAGGTTTCAATTTGCCGCCCTCTCAAATTGCCGCCCGGAGAATAGGCCTCGGCTTGCCCTCCTCTAGATCCTGGGCTGGCCTTACACAAACCCTAGACCTAATATATCTAATAAGATAATTTAAAAGTCCGAGGGATTCGATAGTATCGATACTATTACTAGTATCGATAGATCGATTGTCCATATTTTTCTGGCTCTGAACGTGGTTACTATAAGCTTACTCCTTATAACCGTGTTCCCTGAATGCTATATCAACATCAACACAAAAAACATATGAAATAGTTAAAAATTTTCTAGTATTCCTCTACGGAATTAAAACAAATTTTATGCTTGTGATAACTGCAACTCAAACTGTTCTAATAGACTGAGACAATAATTGTAGAAGAACGTTTGTTTCTTATTATTCAGATAATAACTATGTGTATTATTAAGTATCTTTCGCCGCTTCTTCGTAATCTTCTTCGTGGCGCACTTCACGTTCAAAAAGAATCAGCTTTAGAAACTTTTTAAAATGAATTTTGGTGATCTAATTATCTAATGATATCTGCAATTGGATAGAGGATCAGAGTTTCGTTAGTATTCTGGTAAAAAGACATATGAATGCAATTCGCAAAGGTAAAAAAGCATCTACTAACGAGGTGCATTAATTAATCCCTTTAACTGCATGGGAGGCTCTGCGGCGACACTTATTAAGTGTCGCTAAGTGTGTCAAGTATGTGAGTTTCGACACGGCTCTGCACAGGCGCAAACGAGCAAGCTCTTGTGTAAGAGGCACCTCTGCGAGTTCTATGCATCTCGTATCGATTTTTCGGCGCTGAATGGTTACGGCCAGCGATTGTGTGGCAATTGTTCACGGTGAATTTAATTATTGATTCGAGCGATGACAGTCCCGTGATATATCATAATTATTGTATTACTAAGATATCTAGACAATTTGAAAGATTTTGGAATTTGATCTTTTTTTTAACGGTAACTAAAATCGTCGTGAGGATTTTGATACCCCTTTTTTAAACAGCCTTCTTAATTGAGTAATAAATGTATTCTCATAAATGAATATTATAAGGTACATGTTTGTGCTGAAAAATGAATGTGAAGAATTGATGTTTTTCGATAAATTTATATAGATATCATTCCGCCAATGGTTTTCAGCTGTCAGTAAAGAACATGTCTTCTGATACGCTGTTTTGTCTTTTTTTAATATTGCAGTAAATCCGGTACAAAAAGATTAGGTTGCTCAAAAATAAGGCTCTCGTATTCTATTATTATGGATGTTTACGTTATTTGAATAGTCCCGTTAATGGCAAAACTTTTAAGACTTTAAAATGATAAATATGTTATATTTATCTTTTGATATTTCAATGCCTTTCTGCTATCTAATCAAAGATTTGTCCAATTAAATTACGGTTTAATTACCGTTTGGCTTATCTTATCGATTTAAAAATTTCATCGTTATGTAGGCAGTTGATTATTTTCTTTTATAATTATCTACGAAAAATAGGATTATGTACTTCTATTTTTATCCTCTTAATTCCTTTGTTGATTGGGTGTTGTAGCTGGACTGAGCTTTTACTATGAAATAAAATATTAACCTATCATAGTTTTACAAAACACTTTTGTACGAATATTAGTTGGATAATCAAAAAGTCCTGCAAAACGCCTTCTAGATCTACTCATTTCAATGTTGCTTTGACAGTCCATGTTGGAGTTTTATGCAGTAAATTGTTACCATAAAAATACAGATACATTTCAATAATTTATTACTAAATTTAAACTTAACGATTGCTTTGGAAATATCATTAATCCCATACTTAGTTTGAGCGTAAAACAACTGTAATTGTTTTTCCATTAACGTTTAAATTACGTCATTTAATAGTTCAAGATGAGCATGAAAAAATAATGTATACTCTAAGTGCAAAAAACCATTTATCTACCCCATACTTAGTGCAATCAACTATAATTTACTATGGGTGAATTCAACTCCTAGTACTTTGAGAACTGCTTCATTACTGGACTCTATTGTCGATGTGGCAACTATTTGAGGAGCTATTTATTCCTTAGGGTTCCGTGATTAAGAGAAACATTTTCAAATTTATTTCATGTTTTCTTCATCTGAGGTTTCCAATTTGGCACATAAAGCCATCAGTGTATCCTATATGATACATATGATAAAATAATGCAAAAAACTTCCAGGCACTTTACTAGATGAAATAAGGAAACTTCTGTACATTTAGCGGCGTGCTCTTTTACCTTAATACACTTAGTAGTCACAAACACTATTTGTGAATAAAAAGTAAGCCTATGATTATTTTCGTTTCTAAATTCTAAGTCACTATTTAACATAATACAAAGCAAACTGTCGATTCAGATCCGAAAGAAATGTATACAAAAATAATACGGGAGCCAAACAGCATACAATCACTTTGACTTAAGACTTGCGCTATGTGCCGGCTTAAAATAAAATAGCGGATCGGCCGTTATGCCGCTATCATATCGTATATCGTATACGAATTCGCTTGTCACTGTAGCCCTGCGCACACGCAGAATCTGATATGAGAAATGTATAAAAGAGCTCGCACCTTTCGCGGTGCCCACTTTGACCATTTTTAACGAGTCTGAAATAAAATAAAATTATGGACGTAATGTGGGCAAATACGGACGCTGTGGTGCGCCATCACCACCACGATGACGAAGACCCCCACACGGTCCTTGTGGCCAAGGGGGTCTCAATGGCGATCCTGTTCGTTGCATCCATGATATGTGGTTTGGCTCCATGGGTTATCATGGTGAAGTTCAAATGGATAGCTGTAGAAGACGCCGGAGATCTGAGGTCTAAGAACAGGATTATAATGTCATTGTTGTCCTTCGGTGGAGGTGTCCTGCTGTCAACTACATTCCTCCATCTACTGCCTGAAGTCGACCACAACCTTTGGCATCTAATCGGTAAGTACATAATAATATTTTTATCACTTCACATCAACGTTTTTATATATTCTACTTTCTTTGTCATGTTTTTGCATCCAGCAACGAATTGCAGTATTTTTAGACGTTAAAATATGGATTTGTCTTAAACGTTAACATATTCCTCGTGTCTTAAATGATTTTATTTCAACCATTTTGATTTTTCTTTCAACCCTTTTTTTGATTAGAGTGCCACTATAGTTTACTTTGTAATTCAAATATTCCTTTCTACGTAAGCAACAGCCAAAAGTGAAGAGCAAAAGCTGTTCAAACTTCTGAAATCTTCTTAGATGGTAAAGTTTTTAATAGATAATATAGCAATGGTACAGTACGCGTTCACATGAAACAAGTTTAATTCTCGGAGACCATTTAAATAATTATAGTGTTTGATATTATTAAATGGAAATTAATACCTTTCTTCATACACCAAGTCACTCGACAATGCTGTCCTTAAACATATTTACTTATGAAACATTTTATAATTTTATTGTAAATAGGTCATGCCTTTTCACAATAATTTATATAAGAAACATAGTCTATAGCTTCGCCTGTATCGACTAATGAACTATCTTTTTCCGTACTACTTTTTGACATTCCAGGGTTAACACCAACGATACATTTATTTTAAGGCACAAAACTGATAGAGCCTATATGTAGAAATTATACACCAATTTTAATATTACACTCGTATGACTCTAATACCTATAAGATAAAGTGCTAGATTTCTTCTTTTATGAGTATTACACTTAACATTAACTCATAGGCTTATATACTTAATAGATTTTCGAAAAAAAGCGCAAAAAGAGCTCTCTTTCAAAGCCGGCAATACATTAGCAATATGTCAGATGTAGGAAATGTGATGACTCCTTGCCGTCAGGTAGCTTGTGTGCCTCATGCTAGATTTAAATTCACCTTGGAGCATCACACGACTGCTTAGATCCATAACTTAATAGAACTGACTCTAATCAACTACCATAAATAATTATCGTTTTCGCGAATTAATCCTTTATCATCGTAACAAGACTTGATAAAATATTCATGGATAACATAAATAATATTTTTACCAATATTTTACAAAATAATTTAGCATTCCTGATTTCTTTCTTTCAAAACTTTTCTAGTAATACACCTACATTTGTTTTTAAGTTAACCATGATTATAATTAAGAATAATCTTTCAGCTAATCCTTTTTTTCATTTCATATAAATGTGTCTTTTTCTTTTTGGATATTTTTTGGAGGTGATTATAATAATTCTAATATCTTAACGTTATCTGGCTCGAAGGACCAATGTGCACATACTAAAAATCTAAATGATCCATGATAATTCATCTAAATGTCATAATATTATAAACCCGAGTATAACATAATCTTACGCAATCAAAAATAACTTAAAGCTTTTTTAAAACCAAATGATGCTCAATTGTCCTTATTTGAATGTTTCACTGTATTCCTATTTATTTGCGCCGTTGAACTTTTTCAATTAAACTTTTTATTGAAACTTAGTGCACGTTATATTTAAGATGGCTATAACAATATACGTTTAAGATGGTGATCATAGCTGTTAAGGGTATGCACAATACCGTCTTTACCATAAGGGCACACGGGGCCAGAGCCCAGGGCCCCCATCCTCAGAGGGCCCCGAAGGAACGACTATTTCTCTTACAAAGATTTTCGCCGAAACAAGATTTGGCAACCAAGTTAGATATTGTCGCTTTTTTTGGTCGTCAAATTAGATATTGTCGGTTTTGTTTTGGTTAGATATTATCGTTTCGTTATATTTTCGGTTATATTTTTTCGTTTTGCCAACTAAAATTTTTGATTTCCTTTCATTCTAAAAAAGCCCCAGCTTCTTGTGTACCCAGGGCCCCAACATAGTCTAAGACGGCTCTGGGTATGCAAGTATTTGTGTGACGTATCAGTAATCAAATTGCTTAGTGTCTGATTGGTATTAAGTGTAAAATTATCAAAATATATTTTTTGTTGAGAGATATTAAAAGTGTAGGTAAATTAAGTACTTAAGTACACAAATGATAAGCACTTAAGCTACGTGAATAAATGCACGAATACGAGCGTACTTAACCACATACGTGTATAAATACTTAAGCAATAATGTATAGTTTGTTTTACTTTTATTTCGGCAATATGATTTGTTACGAGTCTAAAGTTTTTACTGCGTGCTTATGTAAAATGCTTTCGGTTTAAACATCATGAGTTTTAATGGTTCAACTGTGCTGCCCTAAGTAAGAGATTATGATCAACACACAGCCAAAACTACTGTACTTAGAACCTTGAAATTTGGTATAGGGGTTCCTTTTATGGTGTAAGTGGGCGATATGAAAGGAATTTTAGAAATTCAACCTCTAAGGGGTTAAATAGGGGTTGAAAGATTTTATGTCCGCTAATGTGGCAGCAAGCTGTATGAAACTTATTATCTGGCTTTATGGGTAGAAATAATGAATTAGGTATTGCACCATTTTTTGAAAATCAACCCCTAAGAATAGAAAATAGAGGTAAAAAGTTAACGTATGTAGGTACACCGTTTTTTCAATGCCCTACGAAGTGAAAATAAAAATATTAATTTAAAAATATTGATTTCTAGTCGACAATATACATAAGAAAATGCGGATTGTCCGGTATTCTGTTAGGTTCTAATCTTAAATAGCAGTCGCCATATTGTCCACCCGGATGCCATCTTGAGTTAAGGGCAATTCACACGTATCAGTGAAGTCACAGTTTCGTCCAGTCCTGCACAGTACCGCCATATTTTTTTGAACGCATCCCTGTCAGTCAGTGTCGGTGATAACACAGTATTCTCAGGGCGTAAATGATCCTTTATTTATTGAGCTTTCAGATCAAACATATTCAGTCTTCATATTTTTTCCGTACCTATTCATTTAATTTAGTTCTGAAGTGCCATGCAGTTTGAAGATTGAGTATTATGAATATGAATCACATTTCACCCGAGCGAATCCGGGTTTTCATCTAGTTAATTCATAATTTTCCTAAACTTATAAATTGCGGCAACCTCTTTCAAATTATACGAGTAGTTTCCGAATAAAATGATTGTGACATATGGACAAACAGATTGACGGACTGACAGACAAACATATAGACGAACAAGATTATTTTACTACGAATAATAATTAAGCGATAATTTCCTTACGGAACTCTAAAATGTTTAGGAGATAATAGATAAGATTAACGCAACATTTGTAGTATTTCGAATACAATTATAGTTTTTTATCTTTCTTTGTATATTTGTTTTGTTTATGTTAATATTTTTATCAGCAATCAATCATGTAGCGTACACCATGCAGTTCAACTGTTGGTAAATGGCCACTGCCATTCACGGACTCGTAATAGAAATAGGTGTGGCGGTGGTACCTCCTCGGTCGAACTAAACTTCTACCACCTGGAAAACATTTGTATTGTAACTTAGTCTTTGTAGCACTTATTTAGAACTACAAACGATTTTATGTTAAGCTTTCAAGGTCCTTAAGGGCACCGTACTCGCTGTAACAATTTATAAAACTGAGTTTGAATTGCAACTTATCTATTTCAAAATTAATTATAACTTTTTTGTCAAGTAAATAAAACATAAAGTTTTGCGTGTATACAAATTTGAGGAAAAGTTAATAAATAATCATATAAATTTCTATAAATCCAACAAAATCGCATTGAAACTAAATTATTGGATTTAATTTAAAGCATTGAAGCAAATGTATAGTCCATATTTCGAGATTCCTTTAATAAAACTCCATCTAACTTATATATTTTTATCTTTTTTGTAGTTATTTTTAATGTTATAAATTTTAAACCCAAATGAAACCGCGTAGTGGATCTAGTGTTAAATAATTCTGTTCCATAGCATATAACGTTCACTGTATTACCACAGATAACACCTAGTGACACGAACACTAGAAAAGAAGCAAAACTATTTTAACCAGCCAGCCTTTTATGTCGCTCAGTCTAGTTTATTGATAATATAAATAAAAAGTTTATCAAGAACTTGATATATACGCAGCATTTATACATGATATACATTGCGATGTGTGGTTATTTAATAAAATATGCTGCAGATTTTTTTCTGTTTTTAATTGTACCGCTACATTTTATACTTGCCATTAACGTTTATGATATGAAGTTTTTATTGCGGAATTTAAATTGAAAACGTTTAAGTGGCCAATTGACAAGACTCTAAATATCGTTTAAAATAAAAATAACGTTAAAAATAAAAAGCCGACAAAGTACTGTTAAAAAATAATGTCAAAAATTTCTCTCTGCAAAAAATTTTACCATGGTTTACCAAATTATTTTTGCTTGTTTCGTTTAAGAGAATAAAAGTATTTAATTTTTTTCATATATTTATTTTCTTCTGAACATAAAAATGTTACGTCTGTCTTTAGGAACCTGTCTCAATTGAATTTGAAGAAACTCTCAAGAAAATATAGTAAATTGTAAGGGAAAATGGTTTTCTGGAAAATGCTGCATTGGTGTTATAAAAAAAATGCAATTCGGGTTACAAATGGTGGAGAAACCGGTGAACACACATAAAAAAATACATACAGTCGAATATAGAACCACCTTCTATTCGAAGTCGGTTAAAAAACGCAGGTAGCCATTAGCGAAAGCTGCTTAAATATAATATACAAAAATAGAATACATTTAGCAGCGTGGTTGAATTTGCCCCAAGATCTATAATACTGATAATATATTGTACATATAAATTGCATTGATAATACTAAAAATAAAGCCAAGCATAAGCATTTAAAGTATAACAAAAATTTAACAGTGAATTATGTAGTTACAAGTGCTTACCATCTGTTTTGGTTACCCGACTGCGTCAGAACGAGGGTATTTGTTGTTTGTACCAACCAGGGGCCCCTGCCGCATCGGCCATATCATCTCTTTGCTCACGGGCTCACGGGCTATAGGGGGCCTCGAACCTTTATAAAGAAAATATTAAAAATATATCTTGTCAACAATGTCGAATAAACTATCCGTGATTCCCCGGTAAAATGTGCCTCAATACATTTGATATACTTAGGCACTTGATTTATGATTTGCCTTCACTGATTTTAATTGTTTCACTACCTTATTTCTTATATCAGTTTATTATGAGTAATGACTTAAACAGGTGTATAATTATTTTAATTTAATGCAGGTATTTTCCTTTTGCGAAAATTTTTACACTTCATTTAGGCCCCTTAATTTTTTGATAAGGAGCTCGTCTAAGTCACACTACGCTACAAATACTACATACTGTCAAAATTACTTTATGTAATGACTATAAGTATTGAATTTCATAAAATTATCACCTTTAGATATTCACTTTTTGATATAATACGTAAAAAATATGTCGAATAGAAAATCTATTTCCTCTCGGTCTGTTAAACCAATTTTAGCCTGCTTGCTTTGAGAAATATTAACAACAAAAGTTATTGACGAAGTGGTTTTTGTAGGACAGGAGCCGCATACTGCCTTGACTTTACACTTGCGTTATGCGCAGGCTTAAACTACCGGCCGGCTCTCCATCGTATAGTATTCGCGCGTCGCTGTAAGCCTGCGCACGCGCACTTGGCTGATATCAGTAGCGTATAAAAGAGCTCGCGTCTCCCGCGGAGTCCACTCTGACTGTATTCCTTTAACGAGTCCAATATAAAATAAACATGGACTCAGTACAACCCCATGATGATGAAAGTGACGGTGTCCTCGTGGCGAAGGGGACCGCCATGGCGGTTCTGTTCTGTGCTTCCACCATCTGTGGTACCACACCGTTGATGATCGCAAGGAAGTTTCATTTGATATCTGCTGGAGAAGCCGGAGAATTGAAGTCCAAGAACAGGCTAGTGATGTCAATGCTGTCCTTCGGTGGTGGTGTCCTTCTGGCTACCACTTTCCTTCATTTGTTGCCGGAAGTCGGCCACAACGTGGACGAACTGGTTGGTAAGTACATTTTGTACTTATTAACTGACTATTAAAATGAGGATTTTTCAATATTTACTTTGTTACCTTGGCCGTAAACTGCCTTTGGTTATTTCCTTTATTTACTAAAAATACATTTTAGTCCTTGAAATTGGTATTGTTATGTTAATATAGTAAATACTTGATGGCGATTGAGTGTTCTTTGTATATTATAAATATCTTTATAAATATTTTTGCCATAGTTTTAGCCACTTAGGTTCATACTAAGTGGCTAAAACTACAATTGCCACTAAAATTACTATTATAATAGTTTATATTGGCCTCTTTCATTTTAGAAGTTTTTTCTTGGCAAAAAGTTATTTTGCCACGATCCAAGCAGCGGCATATTTTAATTCATAAACATAGACCAATTTGTCTTTCTACTGGCCTTGTACAGCCGGTAATTTAATATTACAGACTGTGATTAAATCCGCTCAGTACATAACCCTGATATCTGAGATTCCTGTATTAATTATGAAATGTGTAATTAATATAGTAGGTTAACTTGTTTAACTTAAATACTTTGTCAGTGTTATGATAACCGGTGCCAGATGCCTGTCATTAACTGGTTGTTTTTGCGGATCTCATATTCCCCTTAAAACAGTTTAATATAAGAATAAATCTAGCCAAAAATAACACTTGTTTTAATTATTATGAATATATTTGGCAATTCTTTTGTACATAATGATGTTAAAAACATAAAATCAACTCAACAGTGCTAATATAAACATATGCAGAGTAAATAAACGTAGAGTTTATCGAATCAAGATGATTTAAATATAGTTGCAAGTGTGATTATAGATTTGTTATTATGTTACTTAGGTATTTTACGCGTATAATTAGCATAATTAAATATTTTAATGATTTCCTTAAAAATTATATTAACTCAATTAAATGAAGTTAACGACCTTTATAAGCGTGTATTATGCTGTATGTTAAATGCAAAACGGTTTTGTAATATTACTACCTATAATGTTATTCATGAAAAAGTATATCAAAGAATAGCGAATGTTGTCGTAAAATAATTTTTACCTCATCTCGAGTATGAATGCTTTTACGTGCAGTAGGTTCTTAGTTTATTTAACGGTCAGATTCCAACGACGAAAGATAAGTAAGTAGTTAAGTAGCAAGTGTTTAAGTTTTATTGCAAAGTGTAGTATTCAGCCCTGTGGCGTAGAGTATCTTGGTGGGGCCCCGTACAAAAAAATGTGTGGGGGCCCTAGAGTAAAAATTCACATTTTTTTTTACATAAAATTAAAAGATCTATCTAAGATATTTTTAAATATCTATCTGTCAAAATTTGGACAGTTTTATTCATCTTTGCTTACGCACGTTGGGGGCCCGCCGTGACCAGAGGGCCCCGTATAATTGATACGGCAGATACGACGGTAAAAGCCCCTGATTAAGCATCTCCTTAAACTGAAAAATACTTTTTACGGTATAATAAAAGATAAACACATTTCCTTGAACGTTGAATGTTGAACGGTTTAAATGAAAATCAATCAATATTTATTGATATTGTTTGATAGATCCGAACTATGTTCTTATTGAGATTCTATTTATAGTCTTTGACCGCTATCTAAGATTTTGTGCTAAAATATATCTGAATTTCTCAGCTCAATATTAAAACAGGCGTAACAAATGAAACTGCACAGATTAATTAAACTAATGATACGCATTAGTGCTTAAATTGTATGTTAGCGTAATGTAGCTCTATTTTTATGATTATTACAATGATGTATATTCTCTTTCTAATATTATAAATGCGAAGGTTTGTTAGGATGTATGTGAATTGGTTACTCTTACAAGAAAAACTATTGCTTGGGTTTCGCAGAAAGGAGACTGAAACAATTCCATACATTTCTGGGCCCGAATGTAACAAGATAAAAATGGTGCGAAGGGTGGCACACAGATAGGTTAACGATTTCTACACTCATAGACATTAGGATTTTCTCCTGTATCATGGGTACCATGGACGCACAAAGACGTATACACAAACGCCCAGACCCAGAACAGAATCTAAACTCATCATTCAGATGCCTGTCTGGCCGGGGATCGAACCCGGAACCCACTGTGTTTGGAAAATAATTATCGATATAATATTAATATGACATTAGTATACATAGATTGGTGTACGTTATTATGTATGTTTTAGTACAAAGGTTTTATATACGCCTTCTTAATTCTTAAGTTAAGCGTAGAAGTTTGAATACATTTCTGTAACCAGCTGTGTACGAAATATTGTTTTAATAAGTTCAACTTTTACTAAGAAACGAATTATTTCTCAGAGGGATATATTATTTACGTAATAATGTGTTTTGTATGAACTGGTACATTCAGGATTTTGCTTTTGGAAGGATTTGTATTATGAACTGGCGGATTCAGATATTATAGTAGATTCAATATGGGAACATTATAAATAAAATAAAGGAGTGGGACCAAGAAAATACTAGTCAAAGACTATGTATGATTTTTTACTAGCTATTACAAGTTTAATGCGATACAAGTACACAAACGGGATTGTGATAAATAAAATATGAAAATTCTATTCATTCGTACCATAAGTACAGTTACACTATTGTATAATTTTTCTTATATCTTTTATTTTTTCCACTTGACGTCCGCTAGTGTCTGTTATTTTATAAAAAAAGAAGACTATTAAAACCAGCCAGTCTTTTATTTCGCTCGGTAAGCTAGATTGACGGAATAAAAAGTTTGCGGAGCTTCATTTATAAATGTTGTAAATGCAGATTTTTCTGTTTCGAATACTTATACCGTTACATTTTAAAGTTGTTTATGAGGATTGTTAAACGAAGGTTTAACTGCGTTTTTTCCTTAAAGATCTTTGAAGTTTAAGTGGCCAATTGCATTAAAGTACGCCCAAAAAATTACAGAGAAAACTCTTACCAAGAAAGCGTTTCCGTCAAAACTTTTTTGTTTAATTTGTTTGTTGAAAACCTTAAAAGTAAACAAGCAATTACTGTCTGTATTTTCAAAATAACTTCTGACTTCTTTATTATCTTAAGCTACGTTAATTTGCGTGGTAAGAAAACATAAAAAAAAAGCTTTTAAAATAGCCCTTAAACGTAAAAACGTACTTTGCTCCAATCTTTGAAATTCCAGAATTAAAAAAAAATTACTACAGCAAGAGCAATAAAAGGTATCTTAATTAACAGTTACCCAGTCAGTATTATTTAATTTTACGATCGTGAAAAATTCAAGTTCAAGGAAATCTTACAAGAATTTTACGACGCATACCATAAAAGAGAAATAATCCGGAAACTTGCACCGTTTAAGGTTTGATTGTTTTAGTGCGTTCTCATTAGACAATTCACAATGTGACTGGTCGAGAAGACATTATCTAATAGTTGCGCAAGCGGTTATGTGTGCCACTGGCCGTAAGCATCTCAACGCTTTGGCCTGGTGACGCGTGAATACCGTACGATGTTCGAAATTTAAATTTTCCTTGAAATTATTCTTTGTTTTTAATTATTTTGGGCATAATGTTAGAACCGTTTTGCATAACAACAAAACGGTTATTATGTGTGTGGAAAAACACACAGCATTTGTTGAAGAAGCATCCA
>DWNE01004904.1:0-14593 GCA_018249875.1 Cecropterus toxeus | reverse complement strand
TTAAATTCTATTACTATGTTTATTTGCCGTATTTAATTATGATTGATTGTCCGACCTTCTATTACTGTATTAAAACTTTTTATACTTGAAAATTATTTCCTACTTTTTAGTTCAGTTAGCAATAAAAGCGTGTTTTTTTAGTTTTTTTAAACTATTATTTTTATTTTATGGCAATGATCATACAAAAATCTTTAAAACGCTAAAAACATACAACGCGTTTCTCAGTCCGCTTCCTTCGAGAGAGATTTATTTGCGCACGACGTAATGCGTCATTGTTACGTTATTATACATTTATAATTTTACTGCAAATTTTTATATGCATAATTGTCTTCCTTATATGTTCAGTCTCGTCACACGAGTGGGAATATGTCTAGTGCGAATTAACACGGCGTAGAGGTCACGGCTTTTAAAATGCTGGGTGATTTATTATTTGCCTGGAGGATATTTCTTGTGTATTGCGTGTTGGTAAAATAAAGCATTGTAAACTTCACTACACTGGTACTGGTAAATTCACTACGAGACAATGGAAAACTGAAAACTCGTAAATGGTCTTATAGATTTAAAATGTTGAGAATGATATGACTATATTTCAGATTTTTTATGGGATTGAAATATGAAACTGTAATTTCGGCTTAATATTGCAATACTAGGCTCTATTGTTTTGGGAGACATAATTATCCAAAGAATTCAAATTAAGTCATGTGGACTAAATTTGAATGCCAATGACTAAATAAATAGTACTGAATTTGAACTATGCAATGCATATGAAACCAACCTTAGGTATGACTAAGCTTGAACGGGATTGATTACAGATGTATATAGATACCAGTGGCCACTTCCTATGAAGGAAACTACAAGACAGTTTGTTACTTTTATTTATTTATTAAAAAAACATATATATATCATAAATAACTTGACGACCCGCGCGGCGGAGCGGTCATCATACCGGTCTGACGCGCAGTGGGTCCCGGGTTCGATTCCCGGCCAGACAGAAATATAAATGATGTAGAAAGCGTGTTTTAAAATTTAATTTTTCGTTAAACTTAATATTAATACGTGTACCTAAAATTTTGACGGTACCTTAATATAAACCAAGCATGTTAAAAGCAAACCGATAAATTTATAGCCTTAATGTATCACAAACTTTCAGAATTTCAATGAAATATTTCATATTTTAATGTAACCTTTTCTTGATAAATTTAACCTTAATTTTAATTAATGTCCTAAGATTTAATTACAAAATATTAACATCGCGTAGGTCATATTTAAAGGTCGACATTATTTGCAAAAATTCATGCCTTGCACAAATCCTTGGTTAATCTGACGGCACAGATGTAATCTTCAGCTCATTTCTGAGATATTAATTAAAATAAATGAATATCTTTTTTCAAAAAACGCAACGTAACGGTGTATTTGAGTTGTAAAAGGGACGTTTAAAGGCTACTCTTACTTCTTTGTCTACGAGAGTCGAATGATACATATTTGTTCAAAATGAATATTTCCGGATATTGTCTTAAGAGGGTAGATATTTTCATAAAAGGAACCGTAGTAAAAGACTTTAATAAAAGCAATTTCTTCTTAATTATATTGGATAAACAGTAGGTATACTATAAAATTAACAAAGGTAACACAAGATATATTTTTACCTAATTAGTATAGATCCTTAAAAAAGAGTTATAGAAAAGAATTCTTAAAAATTGTTACTTTGATTAACATTTGTTATATTTAGGTTTAACTTTAACAATACAAAACGATGCTTATTGCTATATATTTTATTTTTATGTACCATTTTTATTGATATACACATTGTATAATTGTTTTCCGAACAAAACATAGAAAATCCGCTTGACTATCATGTTATTCATGAGTTACATTTTACTTGTAATTTCATAAATATTAGTTTACTTATTTTCAACCAACTTAATTAAAACACATATTTGTGGTTTGTAAACCATATTTTATAAGTTATAACATTTAAAACTGAAAATATGTAATTAATTATTATATTTATGATCACGATTTGATTAATATAGACATTTTATGGCTTTATACTAGAATTCTCTGTACTGTGATTACTTTAGACACAAGACGTATGACCATGTAAGACAATGTAAGAAGTAATGCACGTACAAAAACACAATATCTAAATTCGACATAATATATTATCATCGCGTGGTCTTTAAATTTAAGTGGATTCTGATCTCCAAAGGTATGTGGAAACGATTAAAAAATTACAAAAGCTATCAATAATAATCATAAAGTCTTCATCATAAACCAATATACGTTGCGTAATACAAAAATCACTTTCGAAAGTGATAAAAAAATCAAAAGGCCGGCGTCAAAGGACCCTTCTCTTCATTTCAGTCGTAAATGTTTCTCGCAGTTCCGTAATAACCCCGAATGATATACGTATTACTCTTGTTACTTTTACATTTTATTACGATTTTACCTATTACCCAACTTTTGTAAGTGTAATGTGGAAATTTCTCTTAAATAAACCGTCTCACTGATGGCGAAAGCGCTCGCTACCTTCTTATTAAAGCCATAACGTGGAAGAATAATTATATGAATAATTTTAAAGTGTTAGGAGCTTCTACTTGTGTGCACAGATATATGTCTAGCTTGTAGGTTTTTGTTTGAAGGAAGAACAGCAGAGGTGAATACACAAATGAGAACGAGACGACATCTTAATTTTTAACCGACTTCCAAGAAGGAGGAGGTTCTCAATTCGTCTGTGTTTTTTTTTAGTGTAGTAACGCATCTTTGATTCTTACAGGTGACCAGTCCATCATCATAAGTAGTAACTTATGATGATGGACTGCATGCTCGTTTGCTACTTCAATCTTATAAAATATATGTTATGCTAAACTTTATGTTCTTAATCGGCATTCGTTAAATGATTGTAATTAATAGATTACATGTTCATTTTAAGAAATGACAATTCCTGACTATTGAAAATAAGTTGTGGTCAAGATATATTTAAAAATAAAACTAATACACTCATGATCATTTGACGACCCGCGCGGCGGAGCGCTTGCCATACCGGTCTGACACGCAGTGGGTCCCGAGTTCGATCCCCGGCTAGACAGAAATGTGTATGAATTTAGATTTCTGTTCTGCGTCTGCGGGTTTGTGTATTCGTCTATGTGTGTCCATGGCACCCACGACATAGTAGAAAATCCTACCGTGGGGCTATGAGCGTAGAAAGCGTTTTTTTCTTTAATTCAGAATATTTAAATTTTGCTGAAGAAATGACTTGGCTTATTTAAAAAAATACGCGAATCTCTTTGATTACACATCTGAATAATGGAATGTTCGCCTGTATAGCAAGTACTTATAAACAAAAATTTATATGACACGTTACATATGTTTGAACGTCATGTTTTATATATCTAGCTCGTTTTTTATGTTACACTGTAAACATAGTAATAAAACTGCATGTCAAATAGGCAGAATGTTATTTATGCTCGTAAAAAATCTTCTCTTACTCATTTAAATTGCTCGTTGCAAAATAAACTACTTCAAGGAGATTCTAAGCGTGAATCAACTACTTTTATTTTTTGGTTTCATATTTGGTAGTACAAGTCAGTGATATATTTTATAGTTTTAGTTAAAGGATAACTCAATGAGATAAAATATCGAATGGTATATCACCATAATCTATAATTACATGAGAAGATTGAATCTATGTTAATAAAGTAAAGACTAATTCGTACTACATTATCTATAAATGAAAAATAAGGTTAAATATTATCAAAATAAGATCATACTAATGACGATACTATATTAACAAATTTAGGAAACGTCACAAACTTAATAACTTATCACAAGATGGCGTCGGATGTATGATTAGTTTTTTAAAAGAAGCCCGGACACTTCTTCAGAATAACTTCAGTATTATGAATTATCACGAATGCATCTTATTTTTGTGTTTAAATACATCTGATGACCTTCACTTATTTTTAATAGTCATGAATTCTCATTTTATGTATCATTATTTATAAATCTTGAATGTAGTATCGAAGTATATGTAAAACGTTATATCTGCACCAACATTAAACTTTTACTTTTAACGTAATGGTAATACGCAGTATTTTAGTACTTTGTAGGTTTTACATATTTATAGTTTAGTACCTTAATGTAACTTGTACTTCAAGGATCCATTAACAATAATTAATTTAATAAATGTAATTAGTTGTTTTACTTTAAAAGCTTTTAGTGGCCCCTTTCATTATAATAAATAATAATTAGAGCAGTACATTATTTAAGTAAAATAAAATAATGTTACCCTTTGAACAGTAAGTAGCCTTAAAACAAAACTATAAAATTTACGTTTGTATGGATATTAAAATAAATACTCAAAAACACCGTGAAACAGATTCTAGACGTATTCAGATAATAGACAGTCACTAATTTTATGTAGTGAATATAGAACCGTTGATAAGTTAAGATGACTTATGATATGCACCGCATAGATAATCACATTAATACTCCATACTAAAGCCTTTAAAGTACAATAATGAATGCGGCTCTCTTCAACAATAAAGCTTTAGTTCTCTGCTGTTCTCAAACCTCTTTGACTACAACTTAACTTAACTTTGTAAAACGATTATTATCTAACGCCCCCTTTTTGCAAAGGGATTTCCTAGACAGAGCAAGATCATAGAAATCATTGGAATTCATCATTTAGATGCCTGTTTGGCCAGGGATCGTATCCGGAACCCACTACGTGTCAGAAAGGTATGATTTCCACTCCGCCACGCGGATCATCTTTTGATGAACTGAACCCTAAGCGAGGGGATAATAGATGTTTACCAGTTAAGAACAAAAACAACGCTTTCAACACTCATAGCGCTTGAAATTCCAACATTCCAATAACGAGAACCTTGCGAAGTTAACAGCAGACATTTGTTACACAACACCTTATTAGTAGATGTTACAAAAATTCGGATGTCGTCACTATGGAACCCCCATACCAAAGATGTAATATGAGCGCAACTTCGAGCAAAATAAACCGCTGATATCAGGGTTGCCGCAGACAAAAAAAATATTTTTTTCATCGGTAAAATGTCCGTCCCCATTAAATTTGACATGGTAAATTTTTCAGCTGCTTTCGCGAACTAATGATGGATATTCTCATTCAAAATTCTTAAAGTCAAAACTATTAGGGCAATGTGTTTCCAGTAATGACTTATGGCGCTAAAACGTAGTAAATTTCTAGACCACATCCGAAAGCTCAGAGTCGCTTAGCGTGCTATTGAAAAAGTATGCGAGGTATTTCGCTACGAAACAGAATTTGTAACGATGAAATCCGTATGACTCGTAGGCTTAGAGGATTGATAACAGATGGAGAAGTAAGGCCCTATATTAGCCACCACGTAAAAATAAAAGAAGCACATATCGCCCCCGGATCATGCAAATCTAAATATATAGGGTCTTTTAATTTCATTTGATGTGTCAACCCTATCAGGAATTGGTATTTGAACTAGCCGGGACGGCAACGACTTAATTATTGTTATTCCAACTCAACTACTATACGTATCTGCGTAATTGCGGTACGAATCATCTACAATCTTTGTAGAACCATAATATTTTGTATAAACAACCACTCGATTTTACGGACGACCTTGGGACTGTTACGTATAAAATAGCTTTTTTATATTATGGAGCAAACGATCATGCATGTGATGATAATTGGCCACTGTGCCACAGACATTTGTAATCAAAATATTGACGACCCGCGTGGTGGAGCGGTCACCATACCGGTCGTACACGCAGTGGGTCCCGGGTTCGATTCCCGGCCAGACAGAAATGTGAATGATGAGTCTAGATTTCTACTCTGGGTCTAGATGTTTGTGTATTTGTCTTTGTCTGTACATGACACCCACGACACAGGAGAAAATCCTACTGTGGGGCTATGAGTGTAGAAAGCGTTTATGTTATGAATCTCGGATGGGATTAGCCTTACCTAACTTCGACCATACAAGTATTGCTACCTTTAAGAATAAAGTTGTAATACCCCAGATAAGTATCCCTTATTATACCTTTCGAACGAGAACATAACAGCTCATAAAACTGCCTAATGCACAAAGCGTTCTCCGACATTTAAGGCTTGATCAAACATATAGATATTTTCAGGATCTTATGATAAATAATACAAAAAACGAACGACAAACCCATTGTTTTTCTTCAGGTATTCTTAGTTAAAGGTGTATCCAGCAGTGGTTCAAGAAAAAATATTTTATCCGTAATTTGTAACTGTCTCCATAAACCCAAGCAAAAAAGACGTAATATTTATATTGCAATAAGAATTAATAACTACAGTTAAAAAATATAAGTTATAAACTAATGATATACAACATATTGTTTAACCTAATAATAGAAAATATTTTCTGTTCCATATACTTCGGAAAATTAGATGTGCTAACAGAAATTCAAATCCCGGACCTTGCGAAGCTGAACTATATAAATACCAATTACTCTCTTGGTCGTCTTAAACTTATTCTCATCCGGGAAAGTTGTGTAATGAATGCTTATGATTTTATATCACAGTAAAGAAAAATTAATTTCCGTAATGATACAATCCATAAAATGTTTACGATCCAGTTATAAAATATGAGCGTGAGTTACGGATTATTGTAATAAAAACATAAAAAATTCGCTTCCGAGTTAAACGACGGACATATGCTTGTTTTATACTTGTGGAAGGATCACGGTCATGAGGTAAAGGGTTATGCTGGACTACAACTGGCTTAAAACCCCGCTGTGTTCCTTTCAATACACAGACAATATAGGTACACTTTAACAGTTTAACGTGGCCTGCCCTTTTAACAAACCTTATTTCAACTAATATGAAGGCTGTAGAACCCTTGTGGCTCGGCTCCGGAGGTTTCCCCACCACACCTATTCCAGCCTTATAAAGAAATAGATAAAATTAGATAAGATAAGATAGGATAGATAAGATAAGATAGACATACTTATACGAGGCGTTCTGATTTAATTGTCAGAGGTACGAACGCTTCCGTGCGACCTTAGACGAGATTCTTATATTCCAAAAAAAACCTATAATATGAATGTAAAAGTAAAATTGATTTCAGATAAAATAATTATAATGAGATTCAGTCAGCTGATACTGAAAGCAATAAAGCTTAAACGTAATCTAATGCAATAACAATATTCAAAAGATTCTCCAAACAAATATCTAAAACTTTATAACTGTTTAATGTCAATAGGTTTATAATAAAAAATGCAATGTTTTTTGCAAAGACATTTAACTCAACCCATTAGCTTTTTAGGCCGTCGATAATTTTAAAAGACAATAGAATAACAATGAAAGCGTGGGTCGATTGGCCTATAGGCGAGTCAAATTAATTAAAATATCCTGCCTCGTAAGATCTATGTCTAGCCTTTTATCGCTAGACATTGAAATTTTGCGAAAGCCCCAATTTATCAACAAGAAATAAGGTCACAATGGAATTAATTAGCCAATATGGTACAGGCTATTGTAGGAACTAGTATTACCTCATCAGGACCTTAACCTACATCAACATTATATTACACGGTGTCATATCAATCTTCAGTGACGATTAATAATGTGGCTCCCATTGCTTTGTATCGGAATCATCGCCTATTGTGTGCTATATGTAACATGTGTGATACACGGACTCGGAGGATGTACAACATTTTTTGTACCATAAAGTTTATCTATACTTATATTATAAAGCAGTAGAGTGTAGTTGAACGCGCTAATCTCAGGAACTACGAGGTCGAATTGAAAAAATATTTTTGTGCTAATTATGAAATTTATTGTGGAAGGCTTTAGGCTATATATCATCACGCTATGTTTGTTTGTTTTTTATAGATTGTTCTCTAATAAACGGTGAAACTGCGTGGCACAGCTAGTACTAAATATACTCTTAAAAATATCTGTGTTATTTGAACAGTAAAGCAATTGAACTTCCATGAATTTCTATTTTATAATATGTTCTAGCGTAATCTACTTATTCATAAAGTATTCTAGAAGAACACTTTTCTCAACTCAAAATATAATTCCGTTTTATTTGATAATACTTGAAACTATAATATTATTTAATATAAGAACTAATTTCATTGTATTTCACGAACATGTTAGTAAGTTAGCTGAACGCGCTAACAGTGTGTCCCAGAAGCGTACATTTTTCAATAGCGCGGCCTCTAATGGACCCCGCAAATTGTTTATACCTTTGTTTCGGCGTGCGATATAAAAGTTCATTCATACGAGTACACAGGCACTATGAAAATATCCATCTTGTTAAGCAATGACCGTATCATCATTTGTTAGGAAATTTGGAACGGATTGTGTTACGGTGATTTGTAATATGTCAACTAGAGATGCGACATGGGATTAGATGGGCGAGAAAAATGTTAATAAAATAAAAATATCGTTACATAGAAAACTATGTAACGAGAATAACGATCTTCATTTATATTGTTAATTTGTACTATTAAATAGGTTTAGCACGCGTATATAGAAAAAAAAAATGCTCAGCGATTTGCGATTTTATTTTTAACCAAATTAAGTGATTAAATCCACATACATATATATTATGTTTTTTACAACCGTTTTTTAATTTTAAAATAAATAATGTATTGTTAAACATAATAAAACGCATTTTAACACATATTGAACACAAACAAAGAAACACAAAATGAACATGTTCTAAATAATAAATTAAGTTGTTTTAAATGAAATGGGAATACCATTACAATAACGACAGTTATAGCCTAAGATACAATATAAACGGTATAAAACATACATTATAAGTGAAGCATTGTTATCTTTATGAAGATGTTTATAACAAGAATACAGTTGAACCAATTTCATTTTATGATCAAAACTAATTTGTTCAAAAACAATAAGATATTTCAAGACAAGTGTCCATTTTATTTACGACACAATCAGCTAGGTATTAAACTTAAAAGTTATAGTGTCGTTATGTTTTCAAAGTGTTACACTTAAGAGGATGTGCTTTTGTGTAGGATTATTTCGAACGTAATTAAATGGATCAGTAAAAAAACCGGCCAAGTGCGAGTCGGACTCACGCATGATGGGTTCTGTACCATTATCTAAAAAACGGCAAAAAAATACGTTTGTTGTATGACCCCCCCTTTGTTTATTTTATTTTTTTTTGTAAGTAAATATGTACCGATTGTTTCGTGAATATTTCAAGTGTTATATTGAGCAAAAAGTCATGTTTGTTATACAGGAGCTCCCCTTAAATATTCATTCTATTCTGTTTTTCGTATTTGTGGTTATGGCGAAAACAGAAATACATTCTGAAAAATTCTACCATTTCGCCATCACTGATGGACAGACGGACTGCGGAGTCTTAGTTATAGGACCCCTTTTTAGCCTTGGAACACGAAACCCTAAAAAAAACACAATTTATTTGCATGCAATAAAATAAATTTCACCGGTCATGAATCAGCCATTTAATTACGTACGATCTACGGAGCAACGACAATGCAGGGCTCGCCAACATTTGGCAACGGTTCAGAGTTCACGCAATTAATTTCAATGGGCGATTTCTAGAATCGGATCTACAGGACTGTGTCACGATGCGACTAATTCACCGGCGATTTCTCAATATTATCATGGAATAATTGCAAGTTTGTCGCAACGATTGAAACATTTGGGGACGGTAGACGGTTGTGCAACTCAAAATCTGATGACGATGGAATTAACGAGTGTGCAACTTATTATTAGTTAACCACCGTTATTACCGCTCGGAACATCATTAAGTTTCAACAAGATTTGTTTAGGTATATAGCGTATGAGAGTGATGCATGAACGCAGTTTGAAATTAAATGATCAGTCTAGGTTTTATTGATCTTTACTCTGTCATTAAGTAAATTGTAAATAAAATATTTTTATATTTGATTTGTCATACTACTCTGAGAGAGTATATAATTTCTTCTCATATGTATTGCAGTTCAAACTACGATAAAAATGTCAAGGACACGAATATTGCCGTAATCCAAATAAAAGTGAATTATAAAATCCAAATAAGAGTAGGATTGTATTTTTGCAAACGGATTTTAATTTATACTTAACATAACCTAACCTAACCTACCTATCATATAAAATAGAACAAAGTGCAAGTTTTTTTTACGGATCTTTCATTATTGTAACTCAAAGACAAGCATTATTTATGTACACATCCATAACATATTGGTTTTGTTTCAGAGTACCAAAACCGCCGCCAAACTGTCTACCGCAAATGAGATTATACCCAATTACCACGTCCAAGCGCTAATAGGTAAGTGATTTATTGATTTTACTACGCGCGGAACACACTGGATACTTCATCAGGGTACATAAACTTAAATAGTACTAAGTTCTCTTTGCGAGAGTAATTATTTCTTGTTTACTGGCCGTTATCAATATAGAATGAAAAACTGAATGTAGTATAAAAAACTTAGTAGTACTCCCTAACACGAGGTGTTATAATACAGTTCTTAGGTGTAGCAATTTTTCTGTATCCAACCTTAAGTAACACTTACGTAATATTTGGAAATTATTAGAAATGCGATCACAGATAAGATCACGTATCATCAGATTCAGTGTATATTCGTTTTATACTTCAGAAAAGTAGATGACCGAACCTGATAGTTAATTCAATTCAAAATATAAAAAAGAACTTGTACACTGTACATATCGTATTGGATATATAAATTATGAGGAAGTGTAAAGAATAGATGGACCTAATATAGATGACATAAGTAAAAAAGTGCGTCAAAGTGACAGCTAATACGGAAGAGCGATAGAGGAAGCTCTACCATCTGCTCTGATTTCATTAAATAAAAATGATGATGCTATTGTATAACAAAGAATAAAATATAGTTGCAATTACAAAAATATTATAATAAATAATGTAATGTATTTCTATATTTATTTATAAATGAATCCCCATATTATTTTGTCACGCCATAACGCGTGAACGGCTGGAACGATTACGCTAATTCATTTTATTGTGATTGTTACTGTCAAGAAATTTATAAAGTAAAAAAGTTGCGCAGAAAATTAAAAAAAAATACCTAACAAGTATTGTCTATATAAAAAAATATTATGGCATTGACATAACTATCAGTCTTACGGATTCGAATTCATAGCTACGACACAACAAAGTCTCCCGGTTACGCTACTGTAAATTACAAAAGAGAATATCGTAACATCTAAAAGCGATTCAATTACAATTACAAGTGGCCGCAGATATCCACTTATCTGGTACATATCCGATAAAATTAATTCAGCTAATGTAGCGCTTGGGATTGGCCCTGTGCTACCAGCTTATTATAATAAACGTGGTGGGTTCGCGGGCGGGTACACGGTATGACCCCGCGGCAGCGATTAGTAGCTACCAGAGTATCTCTGGACCCTCGAACATGCTACGCTACGCTTATACGGAGATCAGAAGTGGTAATCTAACAGGACTTGCTTAGGTACAATGTGCATTTAGTTTGGAAATGAATGGAGAGTATAGGAAAACTATGGAGTCGTTGTTCATTAATTCAGAATTAATAATTTGAATTCGATTTCAATGTAATTTTAGTGTTTAACAATGTTGATTTATTATTTATATTTAAGCGCCATTAACATTGCATTTATTGCACTTTATACTGTCAGTAGAAAGTAATTAATGTAAAGGATATTACTTATATTAATAATACTTTCTTTTTGCACAGATCTTACTCTACTTAAGCAATATAAAATAAAAACAAGTACATAGCACCCTGAACTATGACAGAACATTCATCTCTGAAATATTTTTCAGATGAGGAATTAAATTTGAAACTCTTTTCGTGCCATAAAAATCTTTAAGAGTATTAACGCTCATATGATAAACTCATATTATAAATTATGTTGTTTAAATAGTGTGACAGTTATCCTTGTTATAAATACCCTCAGATGGACTGCAATCTCATTCCCTCTTTCACCGTTTTAAAACAAATTAAAACTACAAATATAGAATTACTTATATCCTCTTAAAGTGATATTCAATAATTTATACATTACGATTACAATTACTATTAGATCACTATATTTACGAACATAGAGGTTATAAAAACGGAAAGCGAAAGCGATTAGACTTGAGTCAAAACTTAACGTACAAATTGAAATCTGGAGCGGAAGCGCGCTTGTAATGTATAGCTTCTTAAAAGTATTCTACACATTTAAATAGCTCTCGTAATTGAGTAATGAATAGGCTTTAGAGCATTCTGATTCGCATCCAGTGAATCTAGTTCAGCATAGTTCGCTGTACATGGCGCGTACATACATGCATACATGTTCCGATATATCGCAAAGCAAATGAGCGCCGCGTAGAAATTTCCCTAGCGATTCTAGCAATTTTCCGCCTTAAATTCATGCAAATTAGCGTAATTTATGCGCCGTTCTCACTTTATGTCGAGCAGGATTCGTCTGACGCGAGCCTAAAATAGGCAGACGAGGGACGAGTACACAAATCAGCCTGGACTTATTACTTCTCAGAACCACTGCCTTATTTCTGGGAACCAAATAGTGAGGACGTACTGAACTCGTAAAAAGCAGTCTTTCTCAATTTGTAAGTGTTGCGACTGATAAGCAGTAAGTAGATTAGAGATAAGCTCTATTAGGTATGCCTTTTGCAATTGTAATCTGAGATGGTCACTCAAAAAGTTGTACATGCAAAGGAGATGGAATTTACTAAAACGTCATGCTACTTTAATATTGTAAAAAATAGACGAGATTGCTACAAAACTAGTCGGGCAGGTGATTCGCGTTTTTATTTTCCTCTAAGTATTTTTATTTAAATGTAGCAAGTTTCCTATAAGGATAAATAAAATGTAAATCTTCGTAACATAAAAATAAACACTACATTCTAAGCTGTATATATGGTACCAAAAATATGTCACAATAGTGCTTATAGTGTACGTAGTTTACTTTTCAGTCTATATTATACCAGAAAACTACGAAAAAAGAAATAAATAATATGTGCTAATATGACTTAAAAATAAATAAAAATAAACACCAAAATGAACTATGGATAATCCGTGGAGCATCGTAATAATATAAAATACATGGAAAAAAAAACAAAACAATTTTTTAAGTACCATGTTTTAAAAATGATAATACTGGCCATTATGTTATTTTCCTTGCCTTATTTGTTTGCTATTTGTCTTCAATTTCCATTGCAATAATATTGAGTTTCACTTATAATAACTTGAATATTTACAATTCAAAATGTAGATTACAGTTGACACGAGGAAGATATGTTGTTTGAAGCGAGCAATTTATATTCCTCATTAGGTTGATGTCAGAAAATAATTTGGACACACGCCTTATAATGACCTTTAGTCACGCGATGCTCAATTGTAATGACTAGTTAAATATAGATTAGATGCTCACCTTTGCAAATCTATATTATTATGTAACAATAGCAATGATAGTCATGTTTGAAACTTGGTCTCTCAATCTAGATGTCCGAGGTTCGAATCTAGGCACTGATTTTTCAGCTTTCGGTTGAAATTTAATGATCACTTGCTTTAACCGGGATGAAAAACATTGTTTTTCAAGGTAGAACTAGTGTAGTTGACGGGGAGGTCCCACCTATGTCTAGTGTGAAGCAGTTTTTGCGTTTCTGAGGTAAGAGGTAAGTGTAATTGCAAGCTCACTTATATATGACGACCATCTTAGTGCTCGGGAGTAGCAACGCATCTGCAATCGACTTCAAAGAAATTCATTCAACTCCTGATTTATACGAAGACGCTTACAGATGTAGCGGCACTGGCTCCTTGCCATCAGGATGACTGCATGTTCTTTTGCTCCTGCAAACTGATAAAAAAATAGAAAAGCAACATTAAATAAAATCCTATAAAAAGTATTTCTAAAAAAGAAGAAAGAGTTGTTTGAAGTACGCATTTGTGCAGCGCGGTAGACTGTGGCTTTCATCCCTGTTATCCTAGAACAGATACCCAGAAGGAAGCAACTACGATTCCAGCAACGCTGTAACACTATGTAAAGACAATATTTACAATGATATACTTTGGTAGCATTTGCATACAATTTTATAATAATACAAATTCGTATACAAGTTACTTTTCTATAAATAAACTTAAAAGAGCAATGAGTATGAGGAAAGTAGTTCTCGTACATTCACTACTTATCTTTCTTACATTTATTAATATGAAACAGAAGCGGTATATTTGTATGTTAAACAAATACGTGTTATATTATAGGTAAATTAATTAATGTTCGGTCTTAACTTGAATTTTTGCGCGAAATTTGTATAATTCCGTGTATATAAAGTTAATAAAACACCGGAAAATTCAAGTTGCTAATTTTCAAGGTAAATTTATTACAGTTAAATTACATGAGTAGGATACGTAGTGTAATATTTCTTACGCCTCCGCATAAATGTATTTGCCGATGCATTCTTGGAACAATAAATTAAAAAGAGTTAATTTGTTTCCCCGACCCGCGTGGCCGAGCGGTCACAATACGGGTCTGACGCGCAGTGGGTCCCGGGTTCGATTCCCGGCCAGACAGAAATATGAATGATGAGTTTAGATTTCT
>DWNE01004903.1:0-14594 GCA_018249875.1 Cecropterus toxeus | reverse complement strand
TTTTGCCTCCGATTGCCCACAGGGTTGACCACCATTGCCCGCACGTCGGGGCAATGGAAGTCAAATCTGTTTTTTTTAAACAGTTATAACTTTCAAAGTTGATTATAAAATTGATTGAAATTAATCTCGATTTATAGCTTAATAAGTAAATTTTGTGTCAAGATAGCTGCAATGAACATTTAATTCCCAGTTAAGCTTTTATTTGATTTTTCGTTTAAGTGACCCCCATTACCCCCTTTTCCCCTATACAATGTTTCTGAAACTACTCTATTTGTGCATTTACTGATGTCAAAAAAAAATCCACAAATAGGTATTATAGCCTTTCCTTGATTCAAATATTCTTCCATACCACGTATAAAGCTAATATCGAAATGCACTTTATCCGTGAGGGCCTTTTACCAAGGAAGGGCACACATCAAAGATGTCTTCGCCAAGCCCCTTAAATATTGTAATCAGTCGTAACACGTAATTGCATCACAGCAATTTAAACTTTGACGTGCGTGAGAGTGACTGTTCATAAGTTGCATATTCCTTTGAAACATTTTGTAGTTACGTGGTTGTCGTGCTGGGCGCATTAGGGTGTTGGTTTTTGCTGTAGCGACGCGCTAAGGGTAATAAAGCCAATAAAGTTTATACCCTTTATCTCGTACGATATTCAGCACGCCCGACGTTCTACTTAGTTTTTGTCAAGACACGTGTTTCACCTTTGACGAGTAACCAACACAACGCAATCGAATTAATTGTGTTGCGTCCTATTATATTTCACAAAATAAAAGCGACAATCGGTTATATAGGTTTCTTGACATTAAACTTATCATTAGAACTTTTTGTTTTAAATGGATCTTATGTTTTCATATTTACAAATTCTATCTCATAATAATTCAGACTAGATCGTAATTGCCTATATCGTGGCTATTTTTGCAGATTCCACTAATTAATTGCATGCTATTAAAGTTTTCCGAGGCAATGGTAAATATGCAAATTTAACTGACATTGCAGTTTAATGTATGTCATCGAAATAAAAATTCCATCTATTTTTATACAAAATCAAAGTGTGTTACTATATTATATGTGGTGCTAGAAATAACATATTTCTGGTCTTTTGCAAACTCGGCATCGCTTGTACCTTTAGCGAGATCTCATCGCCTATCAGTAACTCGTTAATATTACAACAATCGGCAAATCTAAGTAATTTATTTAGCATTTAGTCACGTTTGTGTTAATTGCGCGTTTAAGATAATGATGTTGACGCTTAAGTATTTTCAATGTTGCTTTGTGGGCGTAATGTATTGTCTCCAGTTGTGAGGGGAATTCTGTTTATTCTGATGTCTCTTTACACGAGACAATGTTTCCTTTAAATTGCTTTTAATTCAGTATTTTATTTATAATATTAAGTACAAAAGGATCATGTCTGAGTGACGAGGGGACTGTAGGTCTATTTTTTAAATCTTAAATTGAGTCAACGAAGATGGAGTCCATCTGATGGCAATTGACACCTATGGACGTCTGAAACTAGCTTATGTACCCGTGATTCTGTAAAATATCGGAATCAGAAGTAACCTTTAAGTTCACCAGGTAAATAAGCCAAAATTTGTATGGCTACATTCATGCAAAATTTTATGTAAATCAGACCAGTGTTGCTTGCGTAACAATCAGATTCATTTTTATATATTTATACAGACTAATTACAGAGGCTTACCAGTACGCCTCTGTAATTAGCTGAGTACTAAAATGATCGATATCAATTATTTTTTCATTTTAGTCTTCATCAACAATAACTAATTTTTTGTATGTTATAGATACGTAAATCATTTAAGCTAATGCGCAATTACTATTGATTTATCATACCCCCGCCTTCTGTTTCACTTAATATCAAGTAACACAACGTTTTACCTTATCTTCTATGGAGATTATTCGCGAGCGCGTGTAACGTACCTGAAAAAAACAAATAAAAATTTAGCTTACTTTCTACATAACTAAATCAAAACAAAAACGTTAACGCTTTTTACACTCATAGCCCCAAAGTAGGATTTTCTCCTTTGCCGTGGGTGCCATAGACACACAAAGACGAATACACAGACACCCAGACCCAGAACAGAAATCTAAACTCATCATTCACATTTTTGTCTGGCCGGGGATCGAACCAGGGACCCACTACGTGTCAGACTGGTACGGTGACCGCGTCGCCACGCGGGTCGTCACGGGTCGTTTTATATAGGTCGTCGGGTATCTAGGACTTTCTTATTCCTGTTTTTCATTCCACAAAAACCACAAAAAGCCTATGTAGACATATTCGTACCTGCTCTCAATAAAGAAACACTATACAAACATTAAAATATCCAGAATTCGGCATTTCTATAAACGCACCAATTGTCAACCTAACAGGAAGTATATTAGCAAACATTCGCGACGCGATTATCTTGGCAAAGATTTTCCGGTCACGTACCTGATCCAATTCCTGTCTATTTAAATATTGTATGTTGTTCCGCCGGTCACAGGCCGCAATCCGATTCATTAATACCTTTGTGATGGAGATAAATGGTGTGCTTTGTTATTTATGTTGTCATTTATAATAGCAACATTGGGTGCACTTTTTTGTAACCCACAACTGAGAGCAAAGCGGACTCTACATTCTGTAGATGCAACTTGTACTAAGTCTGGTAGTGTAAGGGATCAATCAGATTCAGATGTTTTAATACCATCAATAAGGCCTCCAACCAAACGCTTTAAACGCTTTCTATACTCATAGCCCCACAGTAGGATTTTCTCCTGTCGTGGGTGCCATGGACACACAAAAACGAATACACAAACACCCAGACCCAGAACACAAATTTCAACTCATCATTCACATTTCTGTCTGGCCAGGGATCGAACCCGGGACCCACTGCGTGTCAGACCGATATGGTGACCGCTCAGCCACGCGGGCCGTCAAAGTATTCGGGACTACATTACCGGGAATTTTAATAACCGAATTATCATGCCCATCGAAGCATGGACAGCATTATCCCATTGCTGCCCTGTCCCGGAATATAGGTTCAAAGAGAGAATTAGGTAGAATTACATATCTTCGTGTATTCACTCCGGTTCACTATAATTTTCTACTTTATGCCCAATGTTACACCCTAGATAAGCCCTACAGTTTGACACAGTAACTCATAATTATGTAGAAGAACTTACGTTGTACTTCAATTCTTTTGGAGGACGAAAACAAGACGAGAACATGCGTATTTAGTACTTTCCAAAAAAAAATGGTGTTCATCCTTTTCGTTAGCTTTTGTCACTATACCTCCTTTATATTTAATTAAAGCCATATACATAAATCAATTGTATTCGAATAGCATAAATTTTTTTTTATTCCCTTCGCTGCCGCCAACAAAAAGTTCAATAAAGAATTCAGTGAGCATAGATAAAGATTTTTAAAACAAAAGCGGCTAACCATAGACAATGCAGTACAATGCTCATCCTATACAAAAATTCAAATAAGAGGAAGTTTTTTCAGGAACGAGTAATAGTGTCTAGGCTCACTAGTTAAATGTTAATTTAATTTTCCACAATGGCCGTGTCTGAATGCCAGACGATAAAGTCCAGCACAAAAAACCCAGTGGAGTGGATCTCGTAATTTCACTAATTAACTCTCGGAGTCACGTACAAATTAAGATGGCGAAGAAATATTCAAGTGGCGCGTTTTTAAGCAAATGAACGAGTCTGACGCCTAAACGCCCATTTGAATAAAGAATGCGAACGTGATGATGTTTATATTACCGCCAATGAATAGATAGCAATCAACGACACAATTGTTTTGGCGCGAAAATGTTATCTTTGTTCAACGACAACAGAAAATAAGAGAAATGTGGTACTGGAATAATGGTAAGCAAACCATCGTCAAATTAATTTCTATTTACTACATTTTCCATACACAAGTATGATGCTAGCTGAGCGCAAAATTCAAGATGCCACAACAAGAGAAAAAAGGACAAAAGAGATACAAATAGTAAAAAACTAAAGATGGTACAACATAAAAATCGTGGATCTTTACACATTCTTATTATAATATTCATCGCACTGAGAAATCCTGCGTTGTGGTGGTACAAGTACCAAGAATGTTACGTCAACTTTTATCACATAATCTGTGTACTGTACTTTAAAATATTTATAAAAATACATATAATTATATATATACAGGCCAGTACTGTGGCCTTCATTCAAATTCAATCGGAATGACGATGGATTAAGTATCTGTCTAGTATAATCAGAAATTAATTTAGTAATAAATTAAGTTTCAACGCAAATAATATATTTTTCTACCTATATATCACGCTCGATGTTGTATTATAACTGGTGACGTCATCTGCGCGATTAGCGTTTCAATTAACATGGCCAACAATATCTTTTTAATAGTATAATTCATTTATAATTCATTTTCTAACCTTTAAACATATTTTCTATAAAAAAAATCTACGTAAGATTTCATGTCTCTAAGCCCTACCATTTACAGCCGTACATTATAAATCAATATGAAAGTTTCGTTAAACAGATTATATACTCGCATCATTATAAAATCTCTTACTCAAATATTTATAACAATACTTTTACTGCAATGACGTGACACGGTAATGAACGCGATGCAGCACGTCACATGTCAGCACGTGTCTCATATCAAATTACAGCAGCCTGCGCCCAATTATAATATGATAATGACGTGACATACCGCTGCAAATATAATCTTAATACCGAGGATATATGATGGTATAATCTTCGCAGAATCTATAGGTTTAAACGGTAGAACCAGAGTAGTTCAACGGAGGTAGTACCACCGCTACCTATTTCTAGCATGAAGCAGTTCATGCGTTTCGGTGCAAGGGTGTGATTGCCGGCTCACTTATATATGAAGCGATCATCTTAGTCGTTAGGAGTGGCAATGCATTTGATTGATTCAGATAAAACCCCTGTTTCATATGAAGTTGCTTACAGATGTCCATGGGCGGTAGTTACCATTAACCATCAAATGGTTTATTTCTAACGTGGAGCAGTTTTTGCGTTTCGGTGGAAGGGGGTGGTTGCCGGCTCACTTTTATATGAGGCGACCATCTCAGACCTCGGGAGTAGCAACGCATATGTGATAGACTTCATATAGAGCCCCTGTTCTATATGAAGTCGCTTACAAATGTCCATGGGCGGCAGTAGCCACTTACTATCAGGTGGGCTGCATGCTCGTTTGCTACTTCAGTTTGATCAAAAGACAAAAAAGTAAATCCTTTTATTGTTCTCCTCTAGAAGTATCGCCGGCACACGTATTTTTGCCTAGCATCGCCTAGCGCAATAGCAAAGCACTTGTGATTTCTGATTTAAATAGTATTGTAAAGAAAACTTACTTATCCGATTTATTCTAACTTACTCTTAGAGAAACTTAGTTCCGTTGCTAACTTCAGGTAAGTATCTAATTATGAGTATCTGGGTTTTTATTATGTGTCCATGGGTGGCAGTAGACACTTAGGTTCAAGTTGTTCGCTTAACTCATCTATACTTAACTAAAAAAAACTTGACCAGAAATACTTAGTACCAATCTTTCGAAACATATGACTTCCTGCCATCAGAAACTTACTGAGTTATGGCATCGAATCCAAAGTTGAGATGTACACATAAGTTCCGTAACAGTGATACAACCAATACATCAGGCTGAGTAGGGGCAAACTGGCTCCTTAGGGAGCATTCAGGTGAATTACCGTCCGGCAAAATTGTCGCGATCGATAGTGCTCGGCCGTATTTGCTACAGGAAATTATGTTAAAGGTATTGCAATAATTATTAAGGTAGTTATCATGTTAAGATATGACGGCCCGCGTGGCGGAGCGACCACCATACCGGTCTGTCACGCAATGGGTTCCGGGTTCGATCCCCGGCCCGACAGACAACTGAAAATGAAGCTGAAGCTGAAGCTGAAGAAATTAATAATCGATATACTCGAGAAGACTTCGATATTACCCTCCTTTTGATACTCGGGTAATAAAACAAGCTGTTTTAAAAATAATTTAATGTTTGTTACTACAATATGAATAAAAAGATTTCGGAAACAGCACATATTGTCTATGTTAGTCGTAATAAACAAGATTTATATTACTTACTAGCTGTGCCACGCAGCTTCACCCGCGTTTATTAGAGAACAATCTAATAAAAAAAAAGATAACGTCGTTTTTTATAGACTAAAGCCTCCACAATAAATTTACTATTTAATACTAAAATATTTTTTCCATTCGAACCAGTGGTTCCTGAGATTACCGCGTTCAACTAAACAAACTCCACTGCTTTATAATATTAGTATAGATTAATTATTATTTGATCAAGTATTATAGTTTATGCTATAAATCTCACACTCTATATGGTCAAATACTAAACCAATTATTAACTCCTTACCAAAAATACGACAATGCACAAAGAAACATTTAACGCTTAGAATGAGAAAGTTACATTTCTATTCTTACTCTACCAAAGTGCTCAACTATCGAAAGCTGTTACCGATATTGGTACCAGATAGTTCACGACACATCCCTAGGCGACATGTAGAATGTAGGACGAAGCACGCTACAACTTACCACGGAAATATTAGGGAAACTTTTTTAGACATCGAAAAGCATGGTAGTGTTTTGCCAAATTCAATCTGGCAATGCACTAATGTGTTTATTTAAAGTATTAAATGCGCATGCAACCCATCTGATAGTAAGTAGTCACCGTTGCCCATGTTCATCTATGAGTTCATCTTCATATAGAACAGGGTTTCGGTCTTATGTCAACCAGAGATGTACTGCCTTTCCCGAGGATCAAGATGGTTGCCTTAATAAAAGAGAAAGTGAGCCGTGTTCATAAATGAGTGGTGGTCTTCAAATAGAACAGGGTTTCTGTCTTATGTCAACCAGATATGTATTGCCATTCCCGGGGATAAAGATGATCAATTTAATAAACAGTAAATACAACAACCATTCATGCTGGAAACATCGAAATTATCCATATCAATCCAACTGAAAAGGTAAGTAAATAAAGTATTTAGGGAGATCAAGCTAGACGAACGTCAAGGTTCACTAATAGAAAATGCTACTTAGCAAGTTAGCATACAGCGCGACTTCAATGACACATTTTTATGACCGATAAATAGTATAATAAGAAAAATGAATAAAACACTTTCGTCTAAAGTGGCTAACATAAATATATTCTATATCATATTTAATTCTTTAGTCAAATTGCAAGGTACAATAGTTTATACGCCATTTTTCTTCATGTTATTTATCTTTAGGGACAAAAATTCCATCCAAATCGGTTCTATACTTTCGTCGGTTTGTTCGTACATACAAACATACATTTTTAGTGATGTATTTTTAATTATTATTTAAAGTAAAATTAATTATTATTAAAAGTGATGTGTATCTTAATTACTAGGAGCGCAGAAAATAACAGCTTTACTTTTTTTTTTTTATAATACTATCCAATGTAACGTGTAAATGTAGGCCAAATAGAACTTATTTCTACATACAAAATAATCTATTACATGATGTTAAGTAATGAGCATAAGGTAACATTACAGTCCAAATACAGAAATAGTCGCATACCTCAACTTTCACAAGTAACCCAGTGAAAGAAACCGATCGCTTATAAGGAAGACCTGTTCCAATGGCCGATATCTCGAATAATCGTTACTTTATAAGCCTTAGCGGTACAGTCAGGTACAGTTATTGGTAACTGCATCTTTTATGTAGCTATAAGGAAGTGGTAGCATTTATGCGTTTTATTATAAGAGCGATTGCAATATGTTATATCAACGTTTATAACGCAGTATTATGGATTTCGCCTACACGCTCTAGATATACAGAATTAGAATTTTTTGTCATAATTTTGGAATTTCTTATCATTTACGATGATAGAAAATATCACGAAAAAACATGTATGTAAGATTCTTTATAAAGTACTGAAAATCTATGTGAACAGATTCGTTCGTACTTGATGGCCAACCTTGAAAATAACATAAGTGGCAGTAGCCAGTTTTACCAGTAGAAAGGTGGTAGAACCCTTTATGGTTTGACTCCGGAGGTACCTCTGCCACGCATATTTTTACCTAATAAAAATAGTATTATGTGCTGCTTGACTGCCCGCGTGGCGGAGCGGTCACCATACCGGCCTGACACGCAGTGGGTCTCGGGTTCGATCCCCGGCCAGACAGAAATGTGAATGATGAGTTTAGATATCTGTTCTGGGTCTAAATCCTACTGTGAGGCTATGAGTGTAGAAAGCATTTCAAGCGTTTATACTTATCCAATTTTGCCCCCATAAGTAGCATCGCATCTTTTACCAACCTCAGATAAGACTTATCTTATCTGATTCTAATTACTGATGTTCATGTGATGTTCAAGTGGCCACTGCCACGGCCACTTACCATCAGATGGACTGCAAGCTCGTTTGCTACTTTCTTATGACTCAAACAGACAGATAGTAAAATATAACTTGATCAAATATAAAGAGAGGAAGTAGTTTCAATAGCCCATATCTCAACTGTCGAGTCAATATTTTATGAACCATTTGCAGTAACTGCATCTTTTATGCTGTAATGCAGATGTCGCATATAATGCCGCATCTCGCCGTAAGTAGGTCTCAGTTGCACTACCATTATTTTATAAAAGTTCTGGAAATATATCGTGCTATCTGTTGCCCGCGATATCGTTTTCGATTAATATTTCGTCCCGTACTTTATCTCCTTAGAGAGCAATGCTCAAAAAACGGTAAAATAAGTGTTTTATCAAGTCTAACCCGAAATCCAAATACTAATTTCGATTCTAGTTTCGTAATTCACGGATTTTCAAACAAAATTTAACCCTTTCGGGATGGAATATCGTTAAATCCTTTATTAATGGTCTGCAATGTCTACATCATAAATTGATCCTATTCTCCAAATTTTATGATTCTATATTTAATATTTTAGGTTGTGTGTACAAACTATTAAGTGTCGAACAAAACTAAGCGAGCTGCGGTGTTAGTTCGATTTAGTGCGGGGTACTGTTCGTAGATGGCGTTATTTTAATATCTATACTAACATTATAAAGCAGTAGAATATGTTTGGTTGAAAGCGTTAATCTCAGGAAATACTGATTCGAATTGAAAAATTATTTCTGTTTTGAGGAGGATATTTATTGTGGAAGGCTTTAGGCTATGTTTATTTGTTTTTAATGGATTGTTCTTTTATCAACGAGAATGAAACTGCGTGGTACAACTAGTGGTATAAATTTTGTTCCTGTGGCAAACTTGCTTTTTATGCATATTACTGGCACGAACATGATAATCCACATCTGCCAGGAGGCCCGTGACGGCTATTTAATTGCTCTAAAATGGAAGCCGTATCAAATACTCCATGAATTTCTACGGCTTAATATAAATTGAAGGGCGTAATCACGCGTAATAATAATCGCATACCTCATCAATTAATTCTCTCCACTTGTTCATCGAGTATTACATATCACTTAGCGATCCGAGTCCTTATAAGTTCCACATAACTAATGATGTTAAAGTTTAATTACCTCTAACGACACAGGTGTCGATGGTAACAACTTGGATTCTATCAAACTGTAATAGTCTAAGATCCGACCACATTATTTCTACGTGTTTCAAATTTGTAAACTATAATTGATTATGCTACAATTATAGTAAATAGAGAAATTCAGGGATCATATACTAAATTCCTTTGAGTTTTACGGATAAAAATTTCCTTTTTTAAAGTATTAATTTAACCTTTTCGTACTTTAGTAACTGACACTTGACTGACAAAAAAACTTATTCAATCGTTTTTTATCTACATTATCTCGAACTATAAGTGTTATGATCATACATCATACAAAATTATGTAGTTTCAAAATCGAAATGCTTTTTGAACGTATTCCCTATCATTCCAACATGGCGGCACTGAAGTGTCAAAACGCGCCGAAGATAAATGTTTGCCCATAACTTGACAGATGTCAAAATGATTTGTGATCTAGTTTAGCTAAATAGAGATTGATCTATCGATAAGAATTTGGAGTAATGGAATATGATTTAAATATCAATTTGCCTTACTGCTATCTATTCGAAAATAATACTTAAAAATCCATTATCTCTTTTTCATTCACAATTCCACGAAAGTTAAGAAATGAATCCAGTTTGAAAATAGAATTCTTTGACGTTACATCATCCAGTTCTAAAACAAGAATGTAGCGGAACAATACTCCACATTCTGAGGAAAAAACCTCGTGACACATGCTAGAATAAAAATACTGGAGTTTGTGAGCACAGGTGACGTTACTTGAGTGACCTGTAGAGGATTACAGTTGTAAGCCTCTCGGCACATCGCTTCAAAGCGGACCGACTTACGGACCTCTTATGGAGGTTTTAGGCATTTGTCTTAGAGCAAGCGAATACGCGGCTAAATTGTATTTTTTTATTGATTTTAAAGCTCTTACTCCTGTTTGGTCTATAAGTGTTGTGGGAATTTTGGCTTTTTTATGTCTCAGTGTGAAATATAAATATATCGTGTAGTCGATTATTACATTAGAACAAGTACTCTGAGAGGTTATTTTGACAAATAAAAATAAATTAATTAAAAATAACCTTACAAAAACAATGTACTTTTCCATATTCCTCTACGAAATATAAAAATAATTGGTCGGCCATCTTAGAGCATCCGCCATATTGGTCATAGAGTGACGTCATTTAGTTAATCAAGCATCTGTACAAAACGTATGACAAATTTTAGCTCAATCGGTTGGAGTTAACTGGTTACAATTTAAATGTTATTCCGCATAAAGTAACAAAGCAAGCTAAATAAAAGCTTATTGAAATAAAATAAAAAAAAACGCTTTCTACACTCATAGCTCCACATTAGTATTTTCTCCTGTATCGTGGATACCATGGACACACAAAGACGAATACAAAAACACCCAGACCAATAACAGAATCTAAACTTATTATTTATATGTCTGTCTGACCGGAGATCGAACCCGGAGCCCACTGCCTGTAAGACCGGTATGGTGACCGGTCACGCGAGTCGTCGAAAATATATGTCAGAACACCGTGAATATGCCATAAATTTGAACGGTAAATTCTTTTCTCGTATATCGTTGTCAGTTATGCAAGAGCTTTACAGACCTCATAGAGATTTTATGAGCCCCGAACATCATGCTTATATTTATATGAGCACGCTGTTCATGGACATTTAAGCGTGGTTAATGACTAATGTAGGGATTATGAGCTACATACTACGTTAATGCTAAAGTTGGATAATGAAGGATAAATAGAGCTCAATGGTTGCTTAACTTGCGACCGCTGTGATGCAGTTACCACCGATGTGAGGTTCTAGGTTCTACCCCCGGCCAGACATCATAATGAATGTTCTTTTTTTTAACCAACTTCAAAAAGGGAGAGGTTCCCAATTCGTCTTTTTTTTATGTTTGATACATCGAAAGTTGTGGATAGCGTGGACCGATTTTGACCTTTTTTATTGATTTCTGTTCTGAATCTGATGTATCTATGAAACAGGAAATCTAAAAGAAAATATTAGTATCTTCCTAAACTCATCATACCACCTAATATCTCCTCATTGCGCCAGAACTCCTATTAGAGTGCAGATGGTAGAGTTCACAATTATAGGTATATAATAATTTTCTTTCAGCAATAAAGCAAGTGATAATTAATTCCTTCGTAATTAAAACTTCGTGATTCGAACCTTGAACCTTTACATTTTGAAGAATTTCAAAGGGTTACATAACCATTTCTTAGATATTAGTGAAGTAAGTGTACATACGCACGCATTATACACAAAATCGGAAGATTGTAAGCTCTGCACTTGGTAGATTTGTTTGTATATCTAGTTTCATTTATATGCTCATGCATTAGTCTTAAAGCGTTACAGCATAACAACGTTTAAATATGTACACATTCGCATATGCACGCAGCTGGGAGTATAGTTCTAGCATATGCGCCTCCCGCATGTAACACCAGGCACGTTTAAGTGGAACTTGTTTCGTCATAGATGTAGGTCAGCTACGACGCTTATACTGAGAACCGTACAATATACAATTTGTCTTCCACATCATCTATATAATATATAATTAGGGCGTTAAATGGCTCAGTCAACTTTTTTCAATGCACCGTAGGAAATATCCCATCTAAAATACCTAAAATATGTACCTACACGAGCGCAGGTCGGACAATCTGCGTTACAGACAAAGATCTTTAGACAACATAACTCACGATTTTTTAAAAAGAAATAAGTTTTACCAATATTTTCACGCGTTCAGAATATAAGTTATACAAACGGCCGCGCACGATGCTCGTCTACTCGAATCTTGATATGCACGCACACATACTAAGAAAAAGTGAGTCACATAGAGGTTCCGTAACGTTTTTTCCTTACGTGACAATTTCCACCATTCAAAATTCTACTCGTATACAACAAAGTAAGACAAAGAAAATTAGAAAGTCGCATAGAGGTTTTTTCCTTACGTGACGAATTCCACTATTCAAAAAAGTATCTCAAACTGCGTTAGATGTAGATACAGTAGTGAACACCCTTTACTTCCATTGTTTATGTCTTACTGCCCTCATTCACAATCCTACTTTTCGAGGGTGCATTCGTAAACTGCCAGGTTTATCTATCTCCGGGTTTATTTCCCTATATTGGCTGCAAAATACAGTGTCACCTGGGTTCCCCTTGATAATAATTTACTTAAGTTAACATTTTTAAGGAAGGTAGTTGTTAGTAGATAAAAAGTGAAAGACTTATTAAAAATATTCAGCGGTTACACAATTTTTAATTTTTATTCATATTTATGTTTGTCTGGCCGGGGATTGACCAGCCAAATAGTGCTTTTCAGCATTGCATAATTTAGGTATAGATTTGTGTTACTATTTTTAAAACTAAGTTTTATGATTTTATTGATAAGTGATTTCCGACTCACTCAAAACTCACTCCCATGTTTCGTAATGTACCTACATACATGAATTTCAAAAATAGTTGCTCTAGGCAATGAATATGTTTGTTTGTTTCAGATATGTTACTAAACCCATATAAATCAGTAGGCTCTTTGGTTTCCCAGTGGACTAACCTGGATCGCTCTTATGCGCCTTATCACACTTCCGACCAAAATACACCACTGAATTATCACTTTACTATTTTATTTACTTTTTAGTATATTTTTTAGTTTTCGCAAAGTGGTAGAATACAACACATGTGTGGTTATACCGAGGATGTACCACCGCCACGCGTGAAGTAGCTTTGTGTTTTGGTGGAAGGGTGTGGTTGCAGGTTCACTCATATAAGTCAACGATTTAAGTCGTAAAGAAAAGCAACGCATCTGTGTTTGACTTCAGATAAAATCTAGGTATGAGGTTGTTCACAGATATCCATAGACGGTAATAATCCCTTACCATAAGGTGTGCTGCATACTTTTGCTACTTAAATGTTTTAAAAACGAAAGATAACTGCAATCTTCAACTTTCATAGTAATGTGGTAATGACCTACGAGAATTATAAAACTACCCAAACCAGAAACTTCACACCCAAAATAAAGTTTATACTAGTTTTTAGTACCGGAATTAGCCTTATCCTTCAAATATACTAGTTATACTGGCATACGCAACTGGCAGCGTTCAATTTCACACTCTATTAATATACGTACTTCGGTCATTGATGCAATTTCATTGTAATGAAGTGAAACGCATCAATTGCAAACGATTTCATGGAATATACTCATGAATATACTCCTTTATAAACTAAGAACATACATTACAAATAATTTTATGCATAAGAAATAATCCTTGTAATGAACATATACTACATACGTATGTGCTAGCAATAAATAATCCGAATTGTAATGTATGCTTTTTTTTTGTTTATTTTTAACCTTAAGTTGGCCAGCATGGTAGATAATGGCCTTACAATCCTTTTAAACTAGAAGACATATTTGGCTGTACGATTATCTACCTTTCTTCGAGAGTGTGCGTGCAAGTATGTATGTAGGTTAAATTCTCTGGAACGCACGACTCTGACGGTTTAAACGGCTCGACGGATTAAAATATTTGTTGTTGGATTCATCACAATTGTATAAATGACATAATGATACATACAATTGTATAAATGACATAATGACAATTTTACACAGAAGGCGTGTAAAAAAATATATTGTAATATTCTAACTACTTTGAAGCACAGATTTATTGTTTTATAATAATAATTTAAAGTTTATTTTACATAAAAAAAAACATTCAATAAGGCAATTCTACGTATATTTTTTTAGTGATACCAATCATACAATTATAATGTTTTTCTTTTCACACGAAATATGATAATACTTCATAGTAAACTACATAGTACTAACATAGACATAAAAACGCTTAAAAAAGACGCTTTCTACACTCATAGCCACACACTAGGATTTTCTCCTGTGTCGTGGGAGCAATGGACACACAAAGACGAATACACAAACACCCAGACCAAGAACAGAAATCTAAACTCATCATTCAGATGCCTGTTTGGCCGGGGATCGAACCCGGGACCCACTGCGCGTTAGATCGGTATGGTAACCGCTCG
>DWNE01004902.1:0-14598 GCA_018249875.1 Cecropterus toxeus | reverse complement strand
AAATTGTCTTTTTCATATTCCATAAGTCATACAAAATAAACGAAGTTAGTCTGTATTTGTTTTTTGATGTACGCGACTGAGTCAGAAGTGGGGTGATGTTTTTGAAGGTTATTTATGTCGAATTATTTGACACACGCTACAACCGAACGGCCAAATGGATTGTAACATATGACATATCATTTTAATCGTTCTATATCATTTATAAATATGGCGCCCTATAACAAAAAAATGAAAACAGGTAATGGACGTTTTTTACTGATCTTAACAATATGGATATCAAATGAAAGCTGTAAAAAAGTTCATTACAAAAATATATAATATATTGTTTATAATATTTTTATGTTAGACGCAAACTCCTTAAACCGTTAAATTACATAAATAATTATAAAAACAAAATACTAAACTAATAAAATTTCAGTGTAAGCGGTCGGATTTTTTGTTTTTTTTTTTCACAATAATTTCTTGTCGATGCTATGTAATTCTCATAATGTTTACTTAGAGGTTGATTAAAAAAACGTGCAGCGTCGAAAATTGTAAAACAACATTCCAGCTAATTGAACAACGCTTTATTACCTCAATTATTTTGTATAACTCGTATTCATAAGCCTACAGTATCATACCTTCCAAATTCATACAGCAATGTAATTACAGCTGCATTCATACTGAAACAGTTTTAATATTTCAAATAATAACAGATGGAGTTAGTGTACACTGACAATGCTGCGAAATTAAATGAAATTCAGAATAATACGTATATTTTTCAAAGAATTTCTAATGAACGATACTAACCTATCACTTCTTAGCGAAGTATTTTATTTACAGAGAAAAAGCGAAATATATATAAACTCCATAAAATATTTTGCCGACAAAGAATATATACACTCCATAAAATATTTTACCGACAAAGAATATATATACTCCATAAAATATTTTAACCACATTGATTTTGTAGAAAAAACGCAATATTATTATGGTAAAAAATTCCATATTTTTTGTCTATAAAATTTTCATGTTTGATGTCAATTTACGCTAATAAGACATATCAAGGTATAGCTTAAGCTCTTAACGTTAAATGTATTGAAAATCAAATGCACATCAAGTACTTTAATCTTAACTTCATAGAAATGGTTCTCCTAAATCTTTTGTTCCTTTTAAAAAATCCCTAATATCTATCACTCGAAATAAAATTGTATGCAAAATTTATTACATTTTCAAGGAAACCGGTCACGTAGGATCCAAGATTAAACATTCCGCACTAGTCCAGTACGAATTCTGGAGGACCAGCTGAGCCAACGGAATATCTAGAAATTGTAATACTCGACGACTTCTTGCATATTTCATTTATCATTCTATTTTAATCAAAGATACAAAAGAGCGTTCATCTGATGATATATGATCCTGGACATTTGCTACGAACTCCTGTTGTTGGAGCAATTCATCTCATTTGACGATAAGTGCTCTCGTCCGCCCGAGGACATCTTTATCAATCATCAACTTCAGCAAAATTAAAATTATTAATTATTGGATTTGATTTATTTTTTGTGTTCTTTTTATCTGAGTTATACTAAATAATTGGACCTGGTGTCCATTCTAACTATAAACTATAAATAAATAAAACAAGACTTCTATCTGACGTCAATCACAAAAACTTTGCTAATCTCGAGGACTAAACGTTGCCAGACATAAAAATTTGCCGGCAACCAAAATCGTATTGGAACTGAGAGTAATTACTTGATTACTGTTAGTGTGTTCTTTTCTTTGTAATGGTAGTTACTGCCTGTATAGGATTTCTCACATGATAATCACATGATGTGATTACTCACATTCAAAAAAGGGTTGATATGTACATAATTATAAACCTTTTTTTGTATCGAGGGGGAACCTTCAAAAGGTACCCGACGCTGTGGGAGCAACGACGGGTTATGTGGGATAAAATCCCCCAATGGCCGTCCTTTGCGCCCAATGGAGTCCTCCACAACTCCGGGATCTCCAACGCAACACAATCGGAGTCCTTAGAGCGCAATACCCCGTTCTGGGTTGTTTCCCGTTGAGAGTAAATATCATACTACACATAAAATACATTACAACAACCAATACCATAAACAAAATACAATAACATATGTACTCTCTATGTTGGTATAAAAAAAGAAAAAAAAAAGAACATTAAAATATATATTTACAGATAAACTGATTAAAAAGGAAAAAGACAAACCCGCTGAGTTTCTTTCCGAATCTTCTCACTTGAAGTCGCGTTCCGATCCGGTGGTAATGTAAAAAATTATTATAACTGATAATAATTTGCAACTGTCCCGTAGGCTTTTACAAAATAAATACATTTCATTTTTTATATTACAATGCATTTATCTTTGCTACATTACGTTACATTACATCACATCACGTGAGAGTAAAATACAAAACAATTAGGTTCATTAAAAACACATTTTATGAACGAAAAAATTTTGAAGCAATAAAAAATCATTTTTATAAAAGTAATCTATTTCAGTAATTTGATAGTAATTTAATATTACATTACATCACATCTCATTAAATTAAAACAAAATACAAATAAATTGAATAAAAAAAAAATACTTGTGCATTTTACTTATGCAAATATTTGAAAGTAATACCTTTTTCAGTGATTTTAATTATTTAAATCTACAATGTTTTTCAAGAAAACGAGTGAAGAATAAAGCGGGATGACCCAAATCTTTTGTCAGATGCACAATGATAGTGAAAGTAAAGCCGACGTCAGCTTCAAAACATTGTAAGGTTTGACTATTTCCGAGTAAGACTGTTACGATAATTGGCGTACATATAGCGTGCCTAGTTTTCTTGACACTTTTTATTAGACTAGCAAACGAGCATGCAATTTACCTGATGGTAAGTGGTCACTGCCGCCCATGGATACCTTTAAGCAACTTCACACAGAACAGGTGTTATATCTGAAGTCGATCACAGATGCGTTGCTACTCCCGAGGACTAGGATGTTCGCCTCATATAAAAGTGAGCCGGCAACCACACCCTTCCACCGAAACGCAAGTACTGCTTCACGCTAGAGGTGCGTTGTTAACAATTGCATGAATCGAAAAGTTTATTATTGCTTGTATATTAAAATATTTTTAGTGTATAAAGTTATGATTATAAATTGATTTGGACGCAACTTTCATAAAAAAATACAAGTTACGTTGAATCAACTCAACTTAGTTAAATCGTAAGTCGATAAATAAGAAAGAAAATTAAAACTCTATACTCGTAGTCCCACTCTGCAAATAGAGATATAAAATAATACATCGTGTACCTATACATGTACGATGTTGAGAAAAATCCGATAGTGTGATTCAGAATACGGTGGCGCCATCTCGTGATGAGTAGCGGGGGGTCGCCACACAAGTATCAAATCCTCATGATTCAACTACAGTGAATGTAGAGATCCGGTTACCCGCCTCGCTCTACCGTAGAAAGTTGACCTTAGTCATGCAGGTACACGCAAAAGTGGACTTTATGCCATGGTAATATGACTACAGGTTAATATGATCTTCTTAATCCGAAGTGCATAATATTAGGTAATGGCGGTTTGTGTGTTTTTCGGTCGGTCAGTGACCTAGATTGTCACGCGTCATATTAGTCATCAATGTGACACATAAATTTACTTATAGAAAAAAAGGATTTTGTTGAATATCTACATAACAATAATGTCAAATTAGTTCAAATGACGATCATACTTATTTGAGAATTCCATCCGCTTTTCTTTTGTTATCGAATATTTGTACGCCAATATTTGGCACAGTAAACGTCCTTCTATAATTGTGAACACCTTTGTTATCCTTGCTGACAAATTAATATAAGATTTTATTTGATTTGAGGGGGAAACCTTCAAAAGGTACCCGACGCTGTGGGAGCGACGCTAGGTTATGTAGGATTTTTACCGCACTAAAACCCCCCCGGTGGCCGTCCTCAGCACTCCGAAGAGGACTCCGGGATCCCCAAAGGAACGCAACCGGAGTCCACTGAGCGCGTGGCGCCATCGGGCTCCACCCTTGTAAATGTCTGGGCCCACCGAACCCTCTGGTCTTTACGGCGGTATGCGACCACACATACTGCCGTCCTTCCCGGGTCGCCTGGCTGGACGGTACAAGCTCATACTGTTGCCGTCCGCAACCCCGGAAGCCCCTTTTAGTCGCCTCATACGACAGGCAAGGGATACCGTAGCCCTATTCTGATCCCGGGACTACAGTGACGAGGGGAGAGAATTCCATCCTCTACTTAGTCCCTAACTTTCAAAAGAGTCCAAAAGCATCAGTCGGCGAAATACGTCACTCTCTGAAAGTAAACTATCCTGCTTTGAGAGGAAGAGGTTCCGTAAATTGACTTAGACCTTTTCCGAAAAGTGTTATTAGTTATTAATAAGTCAAATAAGTAGGTAAGGAATATGAAATTGACTTCAATGAACTGCCTGGTGGAGCAGTCACCATGCCGGTCTAACGTGTGTTCCTGGTTGGTCTATTTAGACCACTGGTTTCAATCGGTGGGTGGCTTTCAGTGGAATGGTGTAGATCCTGGGTCACTTTCATGTTAGACAACCATTTTAGTCCTCGCGAGTTGCATCGCACCTGTTTGACTTCGTATAAAACTCCTGTTCTGTGTGTAATTGTTTATTAATGTCTTTGAGCGGCGATAGCCACTTACCATCAGATGGACTGCTCGTTTGCTCCTAAAATCTTATAAAAAAGCCTCCAAAATATATCCATACAAATAAATATATTTCATTAATCATACAATTCATAATCGTATTAAATCCTACAAACCCCTTAGGAGATTGTCATATTTAATCCTATAAACCCTTAGGAGAAGAATATTTAAAATCCTTTATTAGTAGGTGTCTCATCAGAAAATTAACCAATTGTCCAATTTTTAAATTCAATTAACCGATTCATTGACAATGACGCGCCAGGCGCGTCCTAAGCAAGGATCACGAGATAACCGTGACGCGCTCGGTGCGTTATATGAAAATAGACTTATACACAGAAACACTTTTATATAATTAGAATAATGAGAGAAAACTGCAAAATATGCATAAAACATTACAAGAGGCCAATGACGGGCCAGGTGCGTCATCCCTTTGCCAAGCCCATGACGCACGTGGCGCGTCATCAACCAATGTATGGGGCCTGGCGTGATGTTCATGAAAATGAAGTTGGCAATGAATCGGTTAAAGTAGCAAATTCCCATGTGGTCCACCTTATAGTAGGTGGGTCCTTCCGCCTATAAACATCTGTAACCAACCCCATATAAGATCAGTTTTACCTGAAGTTAGCCACAAGCGTTAGTACACCTAAGGACTAAGTTGGAACGCCCATATGTATATACGTCTAAATATACACTTAAATAATAATAATATTTATTTTCTTTACAGCCTAAGTTACAATCATAAGGGGTCTCGATCCTCTTTTTAAGCACCAAATTCCTGTATTAAGATGCTCCGCTCTTCCAGTAGTTATCAACTAAGTTAAACTTAGGACATACCAATTAATAAATACTTATAAAGTTTTCGAATTAAGAGCCAAATGGTTGAAACTCGGCGTTTCAATCGAGGGAGAAGGAAAATATAGTGTGAAAACTGAAACTACACGCCTTTTTAAAATAGTCTCAATAGTTTGTGAAGTCTACCAACTCACACTTGGCCAACGCGGACTTTGGGCTAAAACTCTCTCAATCTGAGAGAAGACCCGTGCCCAGCAGTGGGACAATAATATAGTGAAGACGTCTTTATTTTTGCTACACACTCAATTCAAATTCTAGCAACGTCTACACATAGTATAGCAATAACGTAATGGGAACATTTTGCAATAAAACGAAGGTCTCAGGGATTTCTGATACCCATGAGCCGAATTATGAAAACCTCACCAGGATTCGATGAAGGCTACGTAATATGGAAGCGGCTTCTATATAACTACAAATATAATATTATACTTTGTGAAATAAATTAAGTTTCTATAAAAAGATGCTTATAAGCAAGAATTTCATATTTTTATAAGATTGAAGTAGCAAACGAGCAAGCAGTCCACCTGATGGTAAGTGGTTACTACCGCCCATGAATATTTATAAGCGACTTCATATAGAAAAGGGGTTCTATCTGAAGTCGATCGCCGATGCGTTGCTACTCCTAAGGACTGACTTGGTTACCTCATATGTATGTAAGTTAGCCGGCAACCACACCATTCCAGCGAAACTAAGAGCTGCTTCATGTTATAAATAGGTGTGGTGGTGGTACCTTCTAGCTCGAACCACACTGATTCTACCACCTGGCTGTAACTAACTAGAACCATAATATTATACTTTGTGAGATAAAGCGTTATAATAAATTAAGATACCATAAAAAGATGATTATAAGCAATGATTTCCTTTTTAATTAATTTACAACAATGATGCCTTATCTTACCTCTCCCCCCCTTAACTTTTTCACGGCACCTCACTACATTAATGTCTCAACTCTGGTACTTTATAAATGGCAAATGATAGTCTATTAAAAACAATTGAGATCTTTTTAAACCTTTAATTAGTAAGCTAATATTATTAGAAATCATTTATAATTGTTTAAACTTACCTAAACGTCCAAAAAGATGCCCATATCAACGTAAAGACAATCTATGGTAAGCTCTACTAAACTACAATCCATTAATCATGGAGGAATTACATTTACATTTACCCTGGAGTGAGAATAGTAATAAAGTATTAAATTAAATAATTTGCACTATTATCGTCATAGGGACGTCAGGATACAACTTGTATTTTTATATACTAGGGAACTGCTTATATGTAAGACTAAGCTTAAACGTTTCTTTTGCTAATTGTTTTGCTTTTATTCTAAGCAATATTTTGTAGGTGGTAGAAGTTTTTCTGGTTTGACTCCAGCAGCAGCACCGACACATCTATTTCTATTTCTAATAACAACAGTATTAACTGCTGCGGTATTCTGAACAGTTAGGAAGACATACTTATTCAAGGCATTGAAAAGTCCAAAGGGGTAGCAATGCATCTGAGGTCAATCTCAGGTAAGTGTCTGTTCTTATTTAAAATTTATTACACGTATCCATGTGTGGCAGTTACCATTGAGAAGACTGCATGCTCATTTGTTACTTCTATATAATAAAACAAAATCTTCCACCAAACTATGAAATGTATTGGCCTATACTTCTGAATCACCGATTAAAAAACAAATTCGTGTGTAAGATTCGACTACTACGAAGCTTTGCAGTAACTGGGAAATAAAGGAAAGAAAGGCCTAATTGAGTTATAGACACTTAAGGGAGCGATCCCAAAACTCTAACTTTGAATACGTGACTAAAACTTGGTGAGTGTTTGTTCAATCTGTGGACCATAGTCTAGAACGAAACTGTATAATGTATATTCTTATATCGTGAGGACTGATTTTGAAATGATGACCTGAAGAAGATATCTGGAAACCGCTGGATTTGGATGGCTCAGAACCGGTCGTAGTAGCGCGGATGAACGGAAGCCTATGTGCAGGAGTGGACTTTCAAGGGCTGATGGATCGATGATACTGTAATAAATTGTTTAGTTTACAATATTTTCATGTTTACTATAATTACTAAGTACTATATATATCACAGTATAGCGATATAATTATGAAGAGAACATGCTTTTATAAATAACGGTATAATTGCAAGTCGATAATTTAAGTTACAATAAAATTACAAATATTTATTATTATAATTTCAGTTTTTTTTTTAAGATTGAAGTAGCAAATGAGCATGCAGTCCATTTGATGGTAGGTGGCTACTGCTGCCGATTGACATCTGTAAGCACCTTCATTAGAGTAGAGGTTCTATTTGTTCTCAGTCCCAGATGCGTTGCTACTCCCGAGAACCAAAATGATCACCTAATAATATAAAAGGGAGCCGGCAACCACACTTTATAATAAAATACTGCATAAAAGTAATAGATTTATAATAAGTTTAAATCGGCTGATATTCACGACGTACGAAACATCAGTATTTAACTCCTGTTTAATCCCCTTAGGTGATACAAAAAAAAAATACTTAGTGGCTACGTAAATCATAAAATTAAGAGTGTCCAAATTATATTCTTCTCGCGTTAATTATTTAGAAAAAGTAAGTATAATTCTATTAGAATTAAATTTTGAAGACAGATTAAATAATAAAAATAAGTCCTCCTCCATATTATCGTACCTCGCAATAACAGCTGGGATATCCCAAAGTTGCGCTAACTTCATTCAAACGCGATCGCTTACGAACCTTTGTATTACCACGCGAAATTCGCCCTTAACACCCATTATTATGAACCATTTTCCTATGTTTTTACACTTCGCTAACCGACTCACGCCACAGGTCCAAAACATTTAAGAGTCAAATTATTGTTATTGCAAATTCAACTTTATTTTAATGCTTTAGCTATACCCGGCTGGACTTTGCCGCGCCTTAGTATGATGTTTCCTTAAGAATTTTAGATTAAAAAGTATATAAAAACACTCTTATATAAATATGCAATAATTTGTACAAAACTCAAATTAATTTATTAAGTACGTTTTGAGATATGCGGACACAAACATACAGCGGATTTTTATGTATACCGCACTACAGTTGAGATTGTTTTAAGGTTTCTTCAGGTAAGGTTTATACAATACGGATCCAAGAAGTTTATGCAATTCTTTAGTTGATATTATATAAGCTTGTTGAAGCTTTGCAGGTCATTCTCGTTTGGAACGTTCAGTGCATTGAACGTGAACTAGATTTTGTGATTTTTTTATTTAGTTCATAGGTAAGTTTTTAATAAATTTTTATTAATTATAATGATAATGGTTATACATGTATTATTATTGATACAATAGAAGATGGACACATTTTTATTTTCACATTTTAACGGACATATTGAAAATAAAACAATACAATTTTTGTATATTAGTAAATATTATGGGTAACAAATAGGTATGATTTTTTCATCAATAAAAATATTAAAAATGTATATAATATATACACTTAAATATCATTTAATAGAGTCGATGGATTTTAAAAAATAAAGACAGAACAATACTTAAAAATAAGCAATAAATTAAATTATTTTAAATTATATCCAATAGACTTGTAGCTATTTCAAACACACAGTTTTTTAATGAGATTTACTATTATTACACATTCTATACCCCACACTTTTTTTGGAAATTCATACGATATATAGCCATTCGAAATTATTCTATTACACATTCTATACCCCACACTTTTTTTGGAAATTCATACGATATATAGCCATTAAATATTATATTAACCTTAAATATTTAAATAATATTTTATTAGGATAAAGTTGATTTAACTTTAAAGATGACAATACATAATCTTTAAAACTTTTAAATCCAGTAGATGGCGTTGTTGTCGGAATCCATTATTTTTACGACAAGACATCCTTTTACAATTTCGGAATATTTCTATGTTTTGTAGAATAAATATGACAGTAGATTATGATATGATGCAGGAAACAGGATAAAGCATTTGCGAAATGCCAAGCAACGGGGAAATTTGCGTTCGGAATTATTCTAGAAAGGAGGAAGTTAAGCCGTAGAGTGAAAGCTATCCCTAGTGAAGGAAGTGTATTTCTAAGTGACATAGATGTGCGAAGAAGTGTGCTCATATAGTGTGCTTGGCCTAATCGATTGTGATTTTTATTTTTATTTTGCTTGTGTGTTGTGTGAACCTGTAATATGTTCCGATGGGAAGGATGTAATAAGATATTCTTGAAGCTTTATAAACGCTTTCTACACTGATAGTCTCACATTAGCATTTTCTCCTGTGTCGTGGATACCATAGACCTACAAAGACTAATACACAAACACCCAGATCCAGAACAGAATCTAAGCTCATCATTCAGATGTCTGTCTGGCCTCACGATGTTTTCCTTCACCGTAAAGCAGTGATAATTAAATTCTAATTCGCACATAATTTTAGAATCATTGGTGCGTGTCTGGGATTCGAACTCCGGATCCTCGATTGAGAGGCTGAGTTTCAACCATTACGCTATCACTGCTGTGGCCACTTACCATCATATATTTGCTACTTTCATATTAAAAAATACTATGCCATAACCTTATAGTATTTGTTATTTTATACTACTTTTATCCTTAGCCTATATCTAAGAAAATCCCAAACTCCTGAAATATGTCAAGGGGTTTTTATCTTAGTGTTTGATACATTAATATAAAAAAGGTAATGTAGTATTCTGTCTGTCTGTTTGGGTCACGAATAGGATACGACAGAGTGTGCAATAGTTACATAAGTGCTCAGTCGATTGTGTCTTATTGTATGAATCATCCTTCGTTACCTCATAAGTAGACCACTCTGTAATGACTGTAACGTTTTAGGATTTCGTAACCAAATAGCGTTTGTATCATTTACAAATTTTATCAAATTGCATTAATGGACTAAACTTGGTAACTCTTTTCAATTGATTTTTTTGAACTAAAGAGGAAAAAAGGACTTCTACTCTCATATTGAACTAAAGAGTAAAATACAAGAATTCTACTCTCACAATATTTGAGGCGTAGTCTTTCGGAGTAGATATATATATATAACTCCAGATTCATATGAATTTCTTTATAGATGTCCATGGGTGGCAGTGGGCACTAACCGTCAGATGGACTGCATGCTCATTTGCTACTTTAATGTTATTAAAAAAAACCTGTTTAGTTAATAACGAGGCGTCACTTCACGCGACGGCATCGTAAAATAAGTTGTAATTTCTCGTATAAACTTATCTCTTTTATATTTCCTTACTTACCAATCAAACTAGACCCAGCAACGTTTGACCATATTTTTGTTCCTCAAAGGATTTCCAACTCGAACATCAAAAACGTTAATTACATTTGTCACATCCGATTTAACTTTGAAGTTTGCTTCATGGCAAAAATATTTCATATTCTACCCACGTAGGAAGTCTTCAGAGAGAGAAAACAGAGCAATAAGTGTCTCCAAAAGAAACTATCCCAAAAAAATATATGAAAAGGTCTCTTAGATTACCACATTTCTTACTAATATTATAAATACGAAAGTTTGTGATATGTATTTGTTACTCTAAAAACTACTAGTCGGATTTCACAAAAATTTGGTACACAGATAGTTTACAACCCCTTTTTTCATGAGGAAACCCTTCATGGATTCTGCTGCTGAACTGAGAGGATATGCCGGACTCCCACCGGCTAAAAACCCTACGGTGTTACTCTGAACGCCCTTCGTTGGGACCACGGTACACTAAAAACACTCGTCGGCGATCCCGACGGCTTTTGCACGCGTCCGGGCCGTCCCGTTAGGATGGAGCTGCAGTTTCTCCATCCTGTCATATTTGAGATGCGCGCGGTAGCACAGCGCACCTCTTGGGGATTGATATTCGTTTTTGACCTAGATTAACAAATAGGATAAATATGACTGAAGCGGGCAAAGCAAAGAGCCGTTATTTTTAGATAAATTACTAATGTTACATTTTGGCCTTTTATTCCATACTTGATTTGAACGGCCCGCGTGGTGCAGCTTTCAACGTACCGGTTGAACCCGGAAATTTACAGGTTACGTGTAAATTTCCAGGTTCAATCTCCGGCCAAAACGGAAATTTACAGGTTACGTGTAAATTTCCGGGTTCAATCTCCGGCCAAAACGGAAATTTTAATTTGCAAACATGTATGTAATAAACTACATACATTTTTGCAAATTAAAATTTCCGTTCTGGGTCTGATTAATAGTTATTATCTTTATGTGTCTATTGCACAGAATCCAGGTTGCATAAGTGAAAAAGTAAGCGCTGCAAAAAATGTACTATAATTTTTGCACGTGTATGATCTTCTTATTTTCTCCAACACATTTTAAAAACCGTACCGGGAATTGATAATACATTTTCCCCTAAAAGTTAGCTGTATGCTGAGCATACGGAACACACGGGAATATTGAACAACGTTTTTGTCATACTTTAATAAAGAAGTTTGATACTTATCATAAGCCCAACTCTTTAAAAGAAATGCTTTATATTCAACAAAGGCATACCATTTAATTAATATTCCAAAAGAATGAAGTCATTTGAACTGAATTCAAATGTAAAAACTGTTCATGTGTGCCACTTTCATGAGCATTTGGGAAAGGAGGGCCTCCCAACAGGCTAAGTGATGACTTGCGGCTGTATTCCATTAGACTCAGTTCGCATCTTGTATATATGCATGTCGAGAAAACTCCGATAGCGTGATTCAGAAGCGTAGCGCCATCTCTTGAGGAGTTGTAGAAGGTCGCCACAAGCAAAATTTTGTCAAAAGAATTTAAGGTTTTAACCTGAATCCATTACAAATTAATCATCACTTGTTTAAATGTAGTAGAATCCTTTTTGGTTCGACTCCAGAAGCACTAACGCCACACCTATGCCTAGTCTGAAGGGCATAAAAACGACGTACTTATTAAAGGCATTCCAACTTAGTATTCAACGTAATCTTACATGTTATCTGGAGTTGATTAAAGACGTCCATGGGCGGCAGAGGCCACTTACCATGAGATAGAGCTCATATATCATAATCCATCAAGCCGTCAAAGCTGTAAAGCTTGCCAAAGAGAATTTCTCGAACGTTATATACGCTATTACACACATATCGTCGTATTCGTCATCAATTCATTGTTGCCTAAGCCATTGTTGAATAAGAGAGTTCAAGGCCATAGTCCACCGCACTAACTTTTCTTTAGAGAATTCTCAGGTGTGCAAGTTTCCTCACGATGTTTTACTTCACCGTAAAGCAGTGATAATAAATTTCTAATACGCACATCATTTTAGAAAAATCTGTGGTGCCTGGAATTCGAACCTCGGACCCTCGATTGAGAGGCGGAGCTTCAACCATTAGGCTACACATATAGTATAATATATAGTCAAAAGTTACTCTCCTATTTTTTATTTTATTTGGAAAACATACAGTGATTTGTAACCAGATTACTAACATTACATTTAACAACACACCATTTATCTGTTTTCGCATATACCAACTATGGGGTATTAGTTCCCCACATTGCTAAAACATTAAAACAAAATAAAAGCTTTGAAAAACCGACTGCTTCAAAAGTTTTTTTTTGTCAAAATAGATAAGTAAAAGTATTATTATATATATTTTTAAGATTGGTCTATTTCCAGGTCTATTTCCAGGAACCATTTTTTGAAACTATACAGCCTATGTCACTTTCCAAACTGAGACGATTGTAATGATATGTCATACGACACGATCCGTAAAGCCGTTTCGGCTGTAGCATGTGCAAAAGAAATGTATACATATATACACTCGAAAAATATAACCCTCCTTCTGACGCTGTCGGGTAAAAATACATAGTGTCTCCCAGCAAATTTACGTAACCATAAGTAGGTTAACATTTTAATAAATGTGTCAGGCTGTTTATTATTCAGCGCATCGTCGCAGCCTGAACAAATCACGGGAGCGCACATTGGGCTCCAACGGTTATGTATTACAGTTGAACTCTCATAAGTAAGTAGTGATAAAACAAAGTAAATGATATGTATAACTATGAATGTATTTACTGAGGTTACTTTAAAATATTTTCGTATTCAATGTTCTTATTTATTTGGTTTAAGAAACTTTTTTTTTAATCATTTATTTCAGACAATATAAATTTTCAGACAATATATTTTTTGAAATGAAACTCTTTAGAATCGTTGTGATTTGAAATTTTATGACAGGAAAATGGCTCTACGAAAACAGTCGTCGACGCTTAAACTAGATGGCATTGTACTGAAAGCACTTTTACTTTTGTCTGTCTGTACAGATAAGTGACCTAATGGGAAAAATCAAGTATGCTGCTTCCTGTAAAAGATTAATATGTCTCTAAAAGGTGTATTTAAAATAATGATTAGGTACTGCTACAATACGTATAGTTTCACTTTAATAATGTAGTCATTATTATCCAGTGTTAGGCACCGGCTCGTCCCAAAAAATAATAATTAAGATCAAAATCCAATAAACTAATGTGGATTCAAAAATATTTTTGAGAACTACGGAGTATGAAGTATTTACGTTTCCTCACTTTTTCGCCGCTTAACAAAATGATAAGTTATTAGTTTCTAAAATACTATTATCATTGTAAATTGTAGGTTTTCTAGGATTCATACTACTTGATTTACCGTCTTTCAAATAAATCCCCAAGGAAGAATAAATCCTATCACAAATTAGTTCAAAATAAAAAACTTTGTTAATGCAAGAAATTGTGTTGAAATATATTTATTTACTCTACGTATTATAAAAAAATGTACATACAAAGGTAGACCTAAAGTTATTAGTATTCTCTGTCAACCTTCAGGCAGTAAGATAAAAGATGGCGGATAAAGAAAAACTCATCTCATCTTGTTACTCATTATTATGTTTATTTTCCTCGTCCTATTCAGTCAAGTCATTTGCAAGTATTTTGTGAATATATATTTTCTTATATTAAAGAATACAAGACTGTTGCAGACTTGAAGCATATTTAGTATAAAACTTTTTAACAAAAAATAGAAACCGACTTCCATGTCACCAAAAAGAAATAAAATAATTTAAATATATGT
>DWNE01004901.1:0-14601 GCA_018249875.1 Cecropterus toxeus | reverse complement strand
ACGACAATGTTTACTTAACTAATAATTAAACAAAAAAGTATTAATACATCGTTAACCAACACCGTCGACCACATATTACTATTAAGTATACAAGGCAAAGTAGAAAGTGTCTTATTTCGCATAGTCCAGACTAGAGCTCTTATAGAAGCTACCAAGAAAAATCATTAGCATGATGCAGAACACGGTACAGCGCCATCAAGTTGAAGCGCCGACATCTGCTATCGTAACGCATTTTTAACCGACTTGGAAACGAGATTGTTCTATGTTCGACTTTTTTTTACTAAGTTCCCAAATCGCAACGATTCTAAAGAAGTTACATCTCAGAAAATTTGAATTTAAAAGCGTATATACACGTATTAGTGTAAGTGTATATAGTTTTAGAGTAGAAGTTACGTAAAGTAACTGTTAAATAGTAATAACCCGACAAGTACTTCGTACTTCGCGTTACGAGTTCTTACATCTGGGAGTATCAAAGAGAATTGATATATCACGTGTACCTGGGTCTCTCAGGACCCTGAGCTACTTAGGATACTGTTACATGTAACATTGTTTATGTCTCTTGCTTTACAACTCTTTTATTGTTGCCTACTTAAGTTAGTCTTATTGTTCTTTTATATTTTGCCCCCTAAAACTTAGTATGTGTAAGGTTTTTTTATTGTTTTATTTACGAGTTTCCGCTAGTCTGCATCACACAGTACGGTTTTTAATTTTTGGGTAAGAACATTATTTTTAGGTAAAAGGTCGGAAGGTTTATCGTTTATCAGGAAAGTTTGGGAAGTTACGAGAACTGGTGAGCGGTGACCAGCTAAAACAGTGGGACACTAAAGCATTTGATGGTTAGATTTATACCATACTCTTTTATAAGAGAAAGCTGTAATGAAGTCGATGTAAGGAAAAAATGAAGGAAGGAAGAAAAAAAAATTCATTATCCATGCAACTGGGTCAAAATATCGGCAATAAAGAAATTATAAACCTCATATCGTGAGTACCCGTTACATATTAATATGAACCAATTCCACGATAATATTAGTTTAAAATCATATAGACTACCTATGCCCTGCGGTATCACTCGCTACAACGTACGAATAAACAAACAAACATAGCGTGATGTTATATAACCTATAGTATATATATCAGTACTATTACTATTAAACTTTTTTTTTAATTCGAACCAGTAGTTCCTAAAATTGGCGCGTTCAATCAAACAAACTCTGCTACTTTAAAGTTTAAAATATATCATTTATATAAGTATAGATTACCAGCAATTTCATAACATATCTTCTGTATTAAGTTTTTATTGCTTATATTATATGTAAATAATAAAATCTCCATGTAGGTAGAATGACGTAACACACGTGTATCACATATACAGTAGGAATTAAAAAAGAGTTCGTCAAAAGTCATATGAGCATTTCCCTAAATGAATTTTTAGCTGAATCTAAAAGCTTATCATTCACTTTTTCGTGAAAGCTTTATGTCAGTTTTTAGCGTATGAAACTAACAAAAATAGTGAAATTTTGTTTTTATTATGAATTACATCTGGAACTGTATATTTTTACGTACTTTATGGACATCGTACCGCGCAGAGGGAATCATATTCGATATTGGCTACAATATCTAAAATATCGACGTCTGTGGTATCGACATTTTTTTCTATAACATTCAAGTGACAAACGGGGTGCAGTACACCGCATGGTAAGTGGCTCTTTCTGCCCAAGAACACCTGTAATCAACCCTAAAAAAGTTCAGTGTTACCTGAGGTTTGCCCACAGATACGCTGCTACTCCCGAGGAACACGCTTTCTATACTCATAGCCCCACACTAGGATTTTCTCCTGTGTCGTGGATACCATGGACACACAAAGAGGAATACACAAACACCCGGACCCAGAACAGAAATCTAAATTCATCATTCATATTTCTGTCCGGCCGGGGATCGAACCCGGGACCCACTGCGCGTCAGACCGGTATGGTGACCGCTCCGCCACGCTGGTCGTCGAAACGCAAGAACTGTTTCACGCTAGATATAGGCATGGCGGTGGTACTTCTCCGCTCGAACGCCATTGGTTCAACCACCTCGTTAACTACCACGTGGTTTTGTATTTTGTTCTTAGTACACAGACTCATATTCCAGGATAATACAAAATCAAAGCCATCTTAATGCTTCCTGTTCGGTACTGTATAATTAGCACGCGATACAATTTGAATACAAACCAAAATGAATATTTGAAGAGACGATTCGCCTAAATTACAGTTGTTAAAAAAGAAGCGGTGAGATTTTTTGTGATTTCACATTTTTCATTATTTAACATTAATTAGTTTCTTCTGAATTTATTCTTGCGCTTACCGATCAAGATAAAGAAAACATAATATTAACAATTACATATCCTTTAATAATCATAAGAAAACTTCTTTAGTAAACTACTTCTTTAGTAAAAACTAGACGTGGCCGCGGTTCCGACCGCGTTTCAAAAAAATTAATATTAAGTCTATCTACATTATATATATATAAATTTATTCCTATTTCCCTTGCTCATTGCAGCATGTGAACGGCTTTTTTGTCGCGCTTGTTAATTTCAGGTGAAAGTTTTTATAAAAGGAAAAATAGTTGTAAGTTGTGCGAAAACTTAAAAAATCAAAAAACCAAACCTTATGGCGTTTGACATAAATTCATAGTTAAGACAGGAGAAAGTTCCCTCATAGGAACCATGTGTTTGTTCGGGATAAAAAGTAGACTTTTTCAGACTATTATCTATCTCTGTGCTAAATCTCTTCATCTTCGATCACTCACTCTGCCGTGATTGAGTAACACACATCCATCCAACCAATCTTTCGCGTTTATAACAGTATAAGTAACAAGTAATAAGTAAGACAATATTATCGTTTTTTATGAGTCTTTTAGCGAAAAAGTTACCCAATTTTTGATACTTACTTTAACTAATATTACTTCCTAGCTTTGTTCGACACGTTGAGCTCTCACTATGAAGTGCAAATCCAAAGCACACCATTAATGTTCAAAATCCAGATATAAAAAAATATAGCTTCCATTTTTAACCAGATGCTAAGTATTCACCATCTTTCAAAAGTTTTAAAAATAAGACAAAACTGAAAAAACTCTTGACAGTTAATGCGTGATAGACTATACCACCCCATTATTATAATTATTAATTTGAAGATAATTTGTCGTCAACGCATTATTGTCCCACTGCTGGACAAGAATCATCTCTCAGATTGTTAGACTTTCAGAACATAGTCCACCACGCGGGCAAATGGCGTATTGGTAGGCTTCACACAACTTTGAGAAATTTTTATAGGATTTTTTCCGTCACCGTAAATTGATAATTAATTGGTAATACGCACATTATTTTCGAAAAATCAGTACGAATATCGGACCCCCTGGGAGATACCTTGTTTCAACCATTACCACTACTCTCTGCTACTATCGAAATAGCATATAGGAGAAATGTTTGAAATATGAATGATGAGTTTAGATTTCTGTTCTGGGTCTGGGAGTTTGTGTATTCGTCTTTATGTGTTCATGGTACCCACGACACAGGAGAAAATCTTAGTGTGGGGCTATGAGTGTAGAAAGCGCGTGTGTGTGTGTTTCACAAGATTTTTCTTAAAACCGCATTTTAAAGTTGAACATAAAGAAAATTTTAAATGGAATATTTTACACTCAATCTATTCATATTACGATGAGCCATGCATAAATGTATGTGGATATTATTATTGGCTTGCCACTCTGCAAAATTGTCCTTTATGAATCAGTTTCGTATATTTAGCGATGAATAACTGAATGGGAAATGGCGGCCAACACTGTTGTGTACAACCAATTTGGATTATGACGCCTCGGCACATTAAACAAATTAAATTTTGATTTATAATTATAAAGCTTTTGTTACAAGTTACGTTGATGTATGTACGTTCATTATCTTAATTATAAGAATGTGTTTTGTTACTAACTTCTCTCGTTGTTCCGCTCCGTTTAATTTAAAGAAAGAAAACGGAGGAAAGGGACGTGTGAGTAATTATTCCAGTCCATATATATCTATTACAACCTACAAGTAAATCTTACTAATAAGAATTAAGTTTTAATGGAAGATATACCTACGTTGAAAGGTTGTAGGATTTAAGAATATAGTATTTTTATCTGATAACAGCAATGAAAAAGTGAGGAACGTATTAAAATTAGGTACGTATTCGGGACGTTCTTAGTTCTCAGTTGTACACGGGAGAATTTACAAATTTGCCAGGTGGTAGACCGAGTGGAGCCCCCTTAATACTTATTTTATTATGTTTTTACTTATAGCGGCACCAGCAATACATCATTTGTGAAAATTTCTGCCTGGAGACAGACAGAGGAACGGACCGCCAAACGGACAGACGGAGTCTTTGTAACAGGATTTTGATTTTACCCTTTCGGTACGGAACTCTAAAAATCAATCCCCATGTTTATATACATAATCTATACTAATATTATAAAGCTGAAGAGTTTGGTTGAACGCGCTAATCTCAGGAACTACTAGTATTATGTTGAAAAAAAAAAGTTTAATGGAATGAGAATAAGTAATAATAGATTTATTCGCCTATCTGTTTTGTTTGTTTGAAACTGCGTTAATTCGAAAATTCTAAATTAATTATAAAGAATTGCAATATATTATACCTATATCTTACGTAATTTTTGGTCTTCATTTCTTAAAATCCATGCACTACAAAACTTATCTTGGCTTTTATTAAACGCAAATTAACGCGGGCATTGCTAAAATGTACTACGGTTAATTTATAGAATATTGAATTATTTGTTGCATTAAAATAACGCTATTTTTGTAAACTTACCATTATCTACCCGCTTAACTAAAAGGTAGAGGAAGTGGATAAAATATTGTATAATCTTTAATGTCTTTAAATTTCAACTGTTAAAGGAAAACAAAAAGAAGGGTGGCGATGTCACTTATTCTTTTAATTTAAGGCGGAATTAACATTTCTGTCGCATTAGAGACTTTTAGGCGTTTTTGAAATAGTAGAAAATAAACAGCTTGACGATTTTCCAATCTTTTTTACCCCGAACAATTTAAGTTCATTTAAACGATCACTTTACCGGTTTACTTTTATATGAAGCGACAATCTTAGAGCTCGAGAGTAAGAACGTATCTGTGATAGACTTCATATAGAACTCTTATTTTATATTAAAAAAAACACGCTTTCTACACTAATAGCCCCACACTAAGATTTTCTCCTGTGTCGTGGATGCCATGGAAACACAAACACGATTACACAAACACCCAGACCCAGAATAGAAATCTAAACTCATCATTCATATTTCTGTCCCGCCGGGAATCGAACCCGGGACCCACTGCGCGTTAGACCGGTATGGTGACCGCTTGGCCACGCGGGTCGTCATATTAAGTTGCTTACAAATGTCATTAAGCGGCAGTGGCCTGTTACTATCAAGTGGACTGCATGGACGTTTGATACTCTAATTAAATAAAAAAAACTGGCCAAGTGCGAGTCGGACACGCAGGCTTCCGTAGCATTATCATTCACAAATCTTCAAGAAAAAATATAGCTGTATTGTAAAAATAATAAATATAGTCGAACAGTTTTTCAACTACCAACATAAGTTTGTTTTTCATAGTGTTTGTATGAATGTTATGTTATGCGTTTTTTGAGAAAATGCTATATCTCAAAAACTGTCAATTGTATCTTGTTCAAACCAATTGTCGTTGAAAGTTTACCTTGACATCTAAAACATATGTTTTATCCAGATTTTTCACTCTATTAGTTTAAACATTTGAGGGGCGCTTCGAAAGGGCTTATCTCTCAAACGATTGAAGTTGAAGAAAAATGGTTTTAGAAATCTCAATGCCATTTTTGAAGATCTTTCTATAGACACCCCTACATGTGTGGGGTGTCTATAGAAAGGTCTTCAAAAAAAAGGATGAAATTTTTTTTTTTTGAGTTACCGTTCCATGTATGGGTAGCCCCCCTAAATTTAATTTATTTTTCATTTTTGTACACAATTCGGAAAGCGGTTATCAGAATATGCTTACCTACCAAGTTTCTACTCTGTAGTCTTAATAGTTTCCGAGTAAAATGTCTGTGACATACAGACATATGGAGAGACGGACAGATGGGCAAACGGACGGACAGAGAGACATGACGAATATAAGGGTTCCGATTTTTGCCATTTGGCTACGGAACCCTAAAAATCGGTGCATATTTATATCAGTTATATTAAATATAAGGTATAATTCAGAGGTGGTAGAACCCTTTACGGTACAACACCAAAGGCACCTCAGGGATCTCAGGTAAGACTCTAATCTTATCTGGATCTGACTGCATGCTCGTTTTCTACTTACATGATATTAAAGAATATGTACTAAATCAGGAGAATGATCTGATCATTTACGTTAGGATCATGATAATATGTATTATATTATGAGCGTCGCGAACTAAGCTATCTTTGTATTACTTATAATATATATATAATAGTAAAATTTTAACATTTTGTTTTGTTAATGTTGTACTCATTTAAAATACATTAAAAAGCTCGAAGTACAATATTATCTACAAAATTACAATATCATTTTGAAAAGCCGATTTTCAAAAGAATAACGTCGTTCAATGGCCGTAACAAGACTTAAGAAACTTTTTTCTTTACTTTTTTAAGTTGATTATGACTTAAATAGAATATTCTTTCTTATTATAGATATATAAATTCTGAGAAAACCTTACAAACGTGTGAGATTTGAAAATATTTCTGGGTAACTTTTATTTCGATCGAAAAATCGAAAATAACTTACTGTATTAATAAATTAATGGCCGAAATACAGACTAACCACCGGACCACAGATCAATAATTATTAAATTAAACAGTCACAGTAATAATAGGATTTTATATCTTACGTAACAAAATAACTTTAAACTTTAAAAAATTTCCGCTTGCTCTTTTGAAACACGGGTATTTTTTCCAAATTAAATCAATAAAATAAAACACATGAAACTGAATGTCATATAGGTTGAATTGGACTAAAATTAGTAGTAGTTTTTTATAATATTTCTAGTTTATACACATGTTCTTGCACCGTACAAACGGTAGAATTAAATAAGGAATAAATAAAAAAGGAACCCTTTTTATTTGATTTAGACTAATCCTACGTACTTGGAAACTTATTTGATTACTTTTTATATTTACTGGTTACATAATTATTAATAAATATTTTCATTGACTTGATAATTTTAGAATTCGTGTAATTTAAAACTTTTAAACATTTTTATTTTAGGATAACTAACGTAAGAACTTCCGCGAAAGTCTACTTAACTTTTCGTCTTTAAAACTTTTCACTAATATTTCTAATTCCAAGATATGAAACATATTCCACTGGATTTAACAGGGAAACTATAATCAAGATAGATTAGTAAATATAATTTTTATACTTATTTATGAGAAAAGCGTATTAAAAATACAATTTCTCTTCCGTTTTCTGTTTGATTTTAACTAACCCATTTTTACGGTGTAAAGTTCACATATATTTTTCAAAATAAATATTACTCGTGATATATCGAACAATTTCACTCAATAAAAAGTTTGAAAACCAATTGAAACATTTTCCAAAAAAAAAAGAATATTATAACAATAATCTAAGAAAAGTTTTCAAAGTTACTTACAGTTTCGCAGCTTTCGTTGATCACACCAGATAACAGTACGGGATACCCGAGGGTCGCGTGGACAAGACTCCCGTCAGCGCTTGCAGGCCCGGTGGTAGAATGCGCTTGGGCGGCGAGCGAGCGAGCTTTTAAGCATCGCCCATAGAGCTGCGAAGCGACGCGTGGGACGCGTTGGGCGGTTGGGCGGGCGGGATCCGATCTACGTTAGAGGGTGTGAACAGCGATTGGTTGATGTAGAACAGTATTACATTTTTTCGATATTCGTTATTTTTAGATATTGTAATAACATATTTTGTTAATTTGACAAGCAGTAATGCATTTTTATATTTCTTTGCAATGCCTTATTTTTTGTCTTACGATAATAAAAAACAAATAAAACAAGTGATTCATGTTTAATTAATTACTTTTATGCAAAATATTTTTAAATGCATCATTCGCTACCAAAGCTTTGCAAATAAGTATCCTCAGCACTAATTTAATTACTTGAAGTATATCTCTACGTATATAAGAAAAAGAAAATTACTATGGAAAAACTATATTTAAAATATATGTTTAAAAAAGATAATATTAAAAAAATATACTGACATAAAATACTATACGTAGAATCTATGTATTTATCAAAACACGCGGCAGCGTGTTGTCAAGTTGTCTTGCATAATTTAGAGTCTAAAAACTTAAAAAAAACATTTATCCAAAACAAATATTAGATTGCTAAAACTGTAATAAAATAAGAAAACAATTAAGATAAAAGGAGTAAATTAAAAATACAAAAGGTAAATGTCCAATATTCGTCGGTTAATTGATGTCAGCTCTATATAATTCTAAGCTCTGCACACCGCCCTCCTGTGGCCGTTCGCAGCACAGATTTCTTCAGTGTCGAGCGAGAGAAACGACACTACAATCAGCCGTCTCTTTCACACCCCAACTTGACGTTCGCATCAAGTTATTAAACTTGCAATCAGTTGATTATGGAGTTGTTTTTACCACTTTATTGGAGTAGGAAACACTCGAGCCGCTTTTAATTACACATATCGCTGTGTAGGTCATAATTATGAGGATGTTTACAGAGCTGTGATTATTGTACTAGGGCTTTATGATTTGAAATAGGACGATTGTACGATATAAGAATAGGATGTTAAAAAAAAATAACTAAACTATGGCTGATTATAAAGAAAAAAGACAAACCCGCTGAGTTACTTACCGGATTTTCTTCAAAACAGATGGTAGTGTAGAAAAAGGATTTTAATAAAAAAGTTGTAAGTGCCCCAGACGTCTAGAAATAAAGATATAAACATTAGAACCTGAAAAGTTCTAAGTAATAAAATAAAAAAACACGTTTTTTAACAAACGTGCTTTTTTATTTTATAACGGGTTATCTTGTTAAATATTTTATTACCTTTCTTTTAGGCAATGATTCTTATCACAGTGTTGATATGGCACGATAATGTCAATATCATATATTATACCGTAAATCTTGCCTGTCTGTTCGTCCGTATGTCAAAAGTCTCATAAATGTAACATTACTGATTGTAATATAATTTTTTGAAATTTATCTTTAGTCTTTATCTTGAGATGATATTTATTTATCATTGTTGTATTTATAATATATAAAAGATTAAAAAAACTGTAACAAAATGATATATTTTATTTATAAAAAAATAATTTCTAGTTCTTTAAATGCGGGCAGCCGCAGGAATCCTGTGGTCATTAATGAATATAATTATTTTATCCTCGTCGTGCTAAAGCTTATTGAATTATTTTGGATAAGTACCTTTTGTTTTAGTATTTACGCTTACTTACAGTATAGTACAATAGTGATCTTTAGGGTATGCTCTAACCCTCGCTATGCTCTATACAGCACTTGTGAGGCCTCACATGGAAGCATCACCTCGCATCTGTGGGCTGGAGCGCCACAATACCAGCTGAACCCACTTGACTCTGTGCAAAAACGCGCAATCCGAATCGTCAACGACCCAAGGATCACGAATCAGTTAAAGCCCTGGAGCCTACGGAGGGACATAGGTTCCCTTTGCGTGTTCCACCGGCTTTACAATGGGGAGTGTTCCACGGAACTTTTGACCTGGTGCCTACGTCACCTTTCCTCCATCGCACCACTCGCCGAAGGATGAAGTTCCATCCATACCAACAGGACTCGTGGCGGTCCTCCACAGTTCGGTTTGCACGCTCGTTTCTGCCACGGACGTGTAAGTTGTGGAACGAACTTCCTCCGGAGGTATTCCCGGAGCGCTATGACATAGGGTTCTTCAAAAAGGGTGTGAAAAGAGCTCTTCTTCAAAGCCAGCGATGCATTGGCGACTCCTTTGGTTTGGCAAATGTCCATAGGCGACGCTGACTACTTTCCATCAGGTAGCTTATATGCCTTATCGTTAGGTTTAAGTATAAAAAAAACCTTTGCCACTTTTAGTAATTACTTACTTCTAAACATATATACCCACAAAACCTATATTCTTTTTATTACATACATACACACCATTCATTTTGTCACAGTAAAATAAGATATTTAAAAATAACTCACGCACAAAATCCACTTAAATTCAACCCCAGTCGTGAATAAATTTGTACATGAGGACACCATGATATACTTTTAATTAATTATCATTTTAATCTGCTTGCTTACCAAAATAAATTATATCTACGTATCATCCTAATCTTAGCCATTTTTATTTGTAAGGGGAATTATGATTTTTCGCCGATTAGAAACGTAGATTAAATTCATATGTATTCAATCTTAAATTTTAATTACAGGAGAGTTAAAAAAACGTTTTTATGTCTGACTAACACACATTTTAGTAATAAATATGAGGTGCATTTATAAGAGGCCTAATTTCTCCTTAACTATAATTGCTTATTGATTTTACTTGACTTGACAGACTTTGTTCTGTCTTAACTGAATTGAATTTCGTTTTACAAGTGGTAAGACTGATAGGTAGATTTTTATTATTTTTTTAATTTTTCGTTTTTCGTCTATTTTTTCTTTAATAAGAACTTTTAGATTTAAAAAAAAAACAATAAAAAATATAGCTGTCACGGGAAGCCTGTTAAATGTGAAACATCGTGTTCATGCAACATGCTTGAACGACAAGAACAAATATGCATGAAAGGCGAGATTGCGACTGGAAATAAATAAATCCTGCAAATAACGCCAACCACGAACAATACCCCGCATTAAGTCGAACTAACACCGCAGCCCTCTAAGTCTTGTTCGATACTTAATAGTTCCGAAAATGTATAACAGATGACTCTAAAATATATAAAGGCAAGCATCGCCACGCCAATCAGGTTTCCCTACGCCTATAGATGTTTCTCATCAAAATTTGCGATCGATCCAGCAGTTAACGTCACCAATGAAAAGAGAGTTTATTTTTAAATATATACTATTTTAAATAATAGAGCAGTATTAGCCAAATGGCTGAAACACAGTCTCTCAATCGAGGATCCAGGGTTCGAATCCCAGGCACGCGACACTGATTTTCTTAGAATTATGTGCGTATTAGGATTTAATTACCACTGCTTTACGGTAAAGGAAAATATCGTGAGGAAACCTGCACATCTGAGAGTTCTCATAAAAAAAAGAGTTCTCAAAGATGTGTGAGCTCTACCAATTCTCACGTGGCCAGCGCGGTGGACTATGGCCTAAAACTCTCTCACTCTGTGAGAAGACCCGTGCCCAGCTGTGGGAGAATAATGGGTTGACGAGATTTTTAAATGTAAAAAAAATACTAGAATCGAAGTTAGAGTCGCAGTATATGAAGCACTGCCAGCCATTACTAACGTTATAGCTGGATAAAAACAAAAGCACTAGTAATTAATGATGTTTCCACCTCGCGAATGAAACATCGGTTGTGGCAAAAAGCGGATTAAATTGTAAATGAGTTTAAGCGTTAACAAAGAGCACCAATGAGACACGTCATAAGCAAACGTGTAATTATTGTTTTCCATACATTCAACGTAATAGTGGTTAGAGTCAGATCAATATTTTTGTAGATATATATTTTTTGTTTATTATTGAAGTGAAATTTTATCGACAGATGAGGGAACTTTGCCGTCACGTTTTTGTGTTATGCGTCACATTTTTCTGTTATTCTGTTACGCATCACATTTTTATTATATAAAACTGCACAATAGCTTAAATATTTATTTTTGTCATTTCGCTGGAGCCCGACATCACGACCCGACGAATGATAGGCAAGTTCAGTCCGTAACTGTGTATCTTTACGCCACGGTGGTATTTATTTATTTATATTTAATGTTGCTTACGAAATTTGTTGCTAATTTTAACCAGTGCACTAGATGTCACTACTTGTCTATTGAAAATAAATAAATTAGAAAGTTTATTGTTTGAATGTTTTTTTCTTAACGCTTCATTATGTTTTTGTCACGCTATGTATGTTTGTTTGTTTTTTCCTATGTAGCTGTACAAAATAAATTTTAAATTTATTTAAATACAGGTACAAATAACCTGTCAAACGAAATCGCATCGAGCGTAGAAACCAAAACCGCTACAATTGAACAACGTTTTATATCGACGTAATGTATCGGTTAAAATTAGCGAGCGGGGTAACAGTACTCCATTAACGCATCAATTATTTTGATTAAAATAGCTTACACGTGCGGTTTGCCCTTTTAGGTAGTGGTCATTTTAATTTTTCATTTAAATTTTCTGTTAAGCTGCGTCCAATGTAAAAGACTACAGTAACTAATACTAAGGACCCTCTATTAAAGACCCGCGTGGCGGTACAGTCCCCATACCAGTCTGACACGCAGTGGGTTCCGGATTCGATCCCCGGTCAGACAGGTATCTGAATTAATTTAGATTTCTGTTCTGGGTCTGGGTGTTTGTGTATTCGTCTTTGTGTGTATCCACGGCACCCACAAGAGAAAAATCCTAATATTGTTAGACAGTTTTACTTACTAGTTTAGTACATTTTACAATTAAAGTTAGATAGTTTTAGATAATTTTGTATTTTTGAATAACTAAAGATAATCAATAATTAGGAAAATGGCAATAAAGGAGCAACATCACTTTTATTTTATGTGTTACATTTGAACGGTTGTCAACTTTACCGTTAAATAAACCCTCATAAAATGCTCATGATATGCACAGAGAGAGAAGGAATCGTTACTTCTGACTAAGCATTTTAAAGCCTAAAGTACTATAATATAGCTAGAGTACAAGTTCTATTAAATTTGGAGTACATATTATCCATTTTATAAGTTTGACACACACTGAAAAAGGATTTTTTAGTATTTTCATTTTTATAGTTGGTTGGACTGGTTGTAGTTTTGTATATATTCAGTAAGTACGTAGTCGCAGACAACAACTAGAATTTTATATAAATGTATAACAAATGATAAAATGTAACGTCTTAATACGATAAATTTAACCACTTTGTACCTATGACAAACGACGGACCGGTACGCTGACCACTTAGAGCAAAGAGATGTCTCATCTACACAATGGGGACAAATGCTCTATTTTGCTCTTCCATCTGTTTGTATACACACTTATATGTATATTTACGACGATACCAGTGGCGGAGCGGTCCCCATACCGGCCTGACATGCAGTGGGTGGAATGATGGGTTTTAATCTCTGTTCTTGGTCTGGCTGTTTATCTATTCGTCTGTTTGTGTCCAAGGCACCCACGACACAGGAGAATCTTACTGTGGGGCTATGAGTGTAAAAAATGTTTATATAGATAGCAAACTGAAATGCCCGATGAGGAAATACGTACAGAGGACTCCAGACTTAAGCATGATTTATCAGTAAATATTTCCGTTTATATTAGAGATATGTTGCAAAATTTCAAATCTCGATGTTGAGTTTAATTATATTTTTTAAATCTTGAAATAACCTTCATAGTAAAACAAATTTATGTATTAAATTTGACAATAAGTTACTATAAATAATTTTACTTTGAGGGAAAACCTTTCGTGAAAAACTGATTTCAACAGAAAACAATACACATAAAAATAGCTTCATTGTTCAACGTAGAAATGAATATTATAACACAAAATACAAAACTATCGTCTTTGTCCGCTAATTTCCCGAAAATTATGTGTTCGGCGAAGAAATTGAATCCATTAGACTCCACAAAACTAAATGAATCGAACTTCAAAGAAATGCGTCATGGCAGCCGTCACTACAAATTAACATGATCTGCTGTTATCAGTAACCTTGTATAATGTTTTAGACAGTAACCAAAGACAATGTCGTTACAGAACTACGAAACGAAAAGCTTCAATTTTAAAACTTTCAAAACAATATACACAGCTGTCAAAATTTTCTCTCCCACAGAATTGTTGTAGAAAATTTCACCGACAAATTTGCATTATATTGTTAATATTTAGATCCCGTGAGGGCCTGGAACATTTCGTATAATCCATGATAATTGTCTCTCAAAGTTGTGGAAGCTGACAATTTTTCATTCCGCTTTAAGGTAGCAGGTAGCTTAAAGTTAGTTAATACAATTCAAACAATCCTTCCTCTCGCGTGTAATCAGTTACATCAGAATAAAATGTACTAACAAAATATAAGACAAATGATACATTACTATATTTCTTCATAAAAGGACCTTATTTTGTTATTCTAATTTAATAATTAAAATTCTCCAGAAATAAGCTAAAAACTTAGAAATTATTTATATTTGGCGTTTTAATAAATAATCCATTAATTACTCCTAAGTGCATTGTTGGAGGTTATCAGTGCAAAAGTGATGCAACCCTGCAATCAACCAATACTGCAATCATAAATTAATAAGTCTGCCAAGTGCGAGTCCGACTCACAGGCGAAGGGTTCCGTAGCATTATCATTCAAAAAATCTTGATAAAAATATATAGCTCTGTTGTAAAAATAAATAAATAAAGTTGAACAGTTTACCAACTACGGCAACTACCAATATAAGTTTGTT
>DWNE01004900.1:0-14602 GCA_018249875.1 Cecropterus toxeus | reverse complement strand
CCAGAACAGAAATCTAAACTCATCATTCATATTTCTGTCTGGCCGGGAATCGAACCCGGGACTCACTGCGCGTCAGATCGGTGAGGTGACCGCTCCGCGACGCGGGTCGTCAAAGATCTGAGTGTATGAGGGATAATTTGCGCACGTGTTTTTTTGGTATTGAGTCTGTACTTTTGTATTTGTATTCTTGCATGTGTGTGAGTGCATGTATTGTGTGAGAAAATATATATGCGTTCTTACTGTTGCGTGTGCAAACGTCCGCACGCGCGTCTATTTCACGCGTTTGTATGCCACTTCTATCTTATTTTAGCTAATAAAATGTAGCAGGTTATTAATGCATGTTTGTGGCGGGGGAAAAAACTCCCTATGCCCTGTTTTATATACACATTTTCACAAATTGTAAACATAGTTTGTGTACCACGTGTGTGTCGTTATTTTCACCACGTTAATTCGTAGCTTCATGGAAAGGCGGTCTGTTTTACGCCTACGTATAAGTATATACGTGTGTGCACATACACACAAAGCACGTTTGCGTGCTTTGTGTGTATGTGCGTGTGTGTATGACAATGGTTGTTGCAATACCCTATTACCGTGTATGTGTGTGTGTCAGCATCGCGGACTCGCGGTCGGCGCCGCGCGACGGCGCGTACGTGCACGGGCTGCTGATGGAGGGCGCGCGCTGGGACGCGCCCGCCGGGATCATCATGGACTCGCGCCTCAAGGACCTCTTCCCGCCCATGCCCGTCATCAACGTGCGGGTAAACAACTACACATACTCTATACGGAATTATATACGTGCTGCTTTTCTTAGAGTATCACCTGATGCGTGTGATAGAGATGTCACTATACCGGACTTATTGTTCGAGAGACAACATGATGTGGATTTGGACACTTTTGGTGGCCTTCTTCGCTTCACTACGTAGAGGATTTCGAGATCTTGTTTGAAATCCTGGAGTCCTTTAAGTTCGGTGTCCTTGTGATACACTGCCCTTCAATTGCAATTATACTCATACTACACCTTCTGGAGTTCCTTATTTCTTAATATTAAGAGTTAAGTTTGACTATGATAAAAATCTTCATAATCTGAAGACATCGACATTACCTAAAATCTTTAATTATGATGTCGGTATTCACAAAAATCCAAATTGTCACTTATGCCACGCGCAATGACTTTTGCCAATACTTCCATTAGGAGAGATCTGCGTTTATGCGTAAAGCTCAAAGGGTTCATGGACTTTAATAGCGATAATAACAAAGCATACAAATCCACAGGCCATAACACAGGATAAGCAGGAGCTGCGCAACATGTACGAGTGCCCGGTGTACAAGACGCGCACGCGCGGACCCACGTACGTGTGGACCTTCAACCTCAAGACCAAGGACAAGCCCTCCAAGTGGACCCTCGCCGGCGTGGCTCTACTGCTGCAGATATAAAAACGTCGTTTGATTCAAGTAAACATAAGTTAATTTATCTGTGACCTTGTTTTGCAAAGTTAATTTTGCAGGAGATACAGGTGAAAAATAGACAGTTTTCAATTCTATTATAACATGATATAATAAGAATAAAATTATACTTTTAACTTACAATTGATGAATTTTAAATTGAATGGTTATTCATGCAAAATCAGCGATTTTTGTAAAAAACATATTAAATGTTATGATTTATATTTGCTTTATCTGTGTAAGTATATTTATGAATGTTAGCGAGTTAGAGCGTGCGTTTAAGTGTGCGAGCGGGATTTATGGACGCTCTTTTAGTCGTGCGTGCATACTCGTACACGCGCGTGCAACCCGAACCAAATGCGTGCAACTGGCATTGCACAGATGGGCTTATGACGTAGTCCATAGCGCTGTTCAACTGCGGATTGGTACACTTTACACTTTGATTTGTTTGGAGAACTTCTTTTTATTCCACGCGTGTAGGTTTTTGGAAATTTGCTTCACCGAGTTATTTTATACTTTGTATTTCATTTTGAAATTCGTAGAACCGTGCCTAGGATTTAAATATCTAATCCCCAGATGGAGTAGTTTAAAGCAGAAATTGTTTTCTTATAACATAAATTTATCACTATTTATTACACTTTAACAATATAAAATATTAAACTATGTAATGTCAAAAAGTTACTTTTTACTTTGAAATCATATTTACAATACGAGAATCAACAAGAACTATAACAGACGATAAAATGATGAGTGTTTTTTCTCCCTAAAACTTTTAGTTCCAACCGAGAATCGAACGTAATGTACACTAAATTAGTACTACATTATCAAAACCAGACTGTGATAAGTATATTTTATTATTTTTAATAAGATAAACACGCTTATATAATAATATTGTTTTTGATAAAAGACATATCTGTTATTTATTTTAATGCAAATAAAAGTTGAACACAAAAATAAAGTATTTTATTTGCATACTCCATCCTTCCCATGTCATATTAAACTTGAACTCAGAACTTTTTGTATATATTTAAAATAACCATTTAATTTTATGGCCCATTGAGTTAACACGTCACATGCATCAATATTTGTTAATTACCGCAATATGTGAATTCGTGGGTGTCCTTGCGTTAACATTAACACTAGTTTTTTTAATTAATCAACATAATTTGTAATGAGTCATCATTAATATCTAATTCTTACGCAGCTACTAATTTTTTATGTAAAATTTAAGTAGCAAATGATCATGCAAGACTGATGGTGAACGATAACTGCCTGCTATTCGTGAGGATAAAGTAAAAATGTGTCTTACTATCCTTTAAAAACTTTAATATTTTGCGCAACTGGATTTTGATTTGTAGAGTGTGGTCAGGGAGATACGCTTATCTTTCATGCTTCAGGTAGTTAGATACGATTTAGGTCTTTAGTCTTTTATAGTCCTTGTACGTAACAACGCATCTGTGACCAACAAATGTTGATTACTCATTTTCAGGGGCGGCAGTCGTCACTTACAATCAGATGGACTTTTCCTACTTCCAAAATATAAAAAAAATGTTGCGCTTGTTCTTCCATGTCAAACTACAACGTATTTTATCATTTTTAAACGTGATATATAATCAAGCTGAGTGGACAGGTAAACATCGATGTCACACGTCATCTATTATTTGGTCCAAAAAATTGATGACCTCATGAGTACCTCGCAACGGTACCTAGCGGCTAAACATGGACAAAAACAGGGCAAGGTATTTGTTAACAAAATTAAGTAAATATTCTTTAACTATAGAATAATTTCTGTGTGTTACCTATTTAGGTACTTTAACTATGGATGAATTTAAATAAAATCCTTCTTTTTAGTTTACCAGTATACATGAGATTTTTATGTTTAATAAGCATACATTCTACCTGGATTCCTTTCTTTAGGATTATGAAATAACATATGAATTTCTATTAAACATCTATATTTAAAGAAATTGATATCACTTGCATTGCCAATACCGGAAAACATATAGAAACCCTACAAGTCTGAGAGAGAGCTATACAAGAGTAAAGTGCTCCAAGGTGTTAAATTTACCAGTTCCCACTTGGCTAGCGTGGCAGTACCATTCTGATAGGAGTTTACGTCCCAGTAGTGAGTACATACGTAGGTATTGGTTTGTCGTCCCTGTAGTCCGGGGTCTGTAGTTAAGACAGTATGCGACCACACATACCGCCGTCCTAGTATGTGTGGTCGCATACTGTCGTAAAGACCAGACTGTGCGGTGGGCCCAGCTGCTCACCTGGGTGGAGATCGATGGGGCAACGAGCTCAGAAGACACCGGTTGCGTTCCTTTGGAGATCCCGATGTCCTCTACGTAGAGCCGAGGACGGCCACCGGGGGGACTTTAGTGCGGTAAAAATCCCACATAACCTGGCGTCGCTCCCACGACGCCGGGTCCCTTTCCGAAGGTTTCCCTCTCGATAACAAGAAAAAAAGGGATTGGTACATAGGAGTGTGACATATACATAGATGTATATGATTTAAACTTATATTTATAATCGGGGGATTTATCTGTTTTAATGTGTCAATTTGGCCATATATCTTGTTACTTAGTTCTGCGTTAGTGCTTGTCAACGGGTTCTCCTCGCCAGCACAGTTTCGACGTGACCACGTTCCAATCAGTTAGGTTGAAATATCAGCAATAAAGAAATTAAAAAACCGCATATCGTGAGTACTTGTTATATATTAAAATGTATAGATATATGACCAAATACGTATATAGTTACGGCGGTGATAGTTCCGCAATATATAACCTGTATAAAATCTTAACCAGTCGACGGCAACTTAAAAAGATATAAATGATCTTATTAATGAATTGACATATTGAAATTAGTTTACAAGCATCCTTGACATCTGTTATAGTATGAAAAGAAGTTCCGGGTGTGTGATTTATTTTGCAATTAAATAAATTATTGATGACAGAATAACTGCCTCTTTATTTACGTCATTACAAAAATATCCCTATCGCGAAATTACCTAAATTCATGATACAATTTATAATATGTTATTTGCGAACAAAACATTGTATTATATTTCTGTTTTCAGTATAACATTTAGCAGTGAAGATATTAAACGAATCTAACTAGTATTTTCGAATAATTTTTATATTCATGTTTATGTAGCTTTTATCTAAACATGAAAATATTACCATTTTTATACATGATATCTATAATTATATGTCATCTATAATTAGAGCATTATATTTTTTATTGCTGAAATGTGTTATAGTATGTAATAGTTATGGAGTATTGTATAAGAATTTGTATTTGACGTTGTTTTGAATATGATTTAAGAGATCGATATCAATTTATATACAGTTATAAGATGATATACGCCTGGTTAATCACGATGTCGATTATCATGGAGTGATCATGTCATTTGATTGCGGTGTTAATTAAGTTATTTTATACGTATTAATAGTCAAAAGGCAGATGAAACATCTAAATTATGTATATTGAAACGTAATAAATAATTCAAGTAATCAATATTTAAAAATGTAAGTAAGTGTAAGTTAAGTAATGATTTATGTTTATTGTAGAATATTCGTCGCTAAAAGTCTTACTAAATTTATATAGTTAGTATATAACAATTATTACAATATTTAATACAAAAGTGTTTATTTATTTAAAAGGAATATCTTGTGGTAAACGGAACTCTTGCAATTATTTTTAACTGTAAATAAAAATAATTGCAATAGTTACAAATAATAATTGTAAATGACAATAATAAAAGACATCCACTAAAAAATCTTACTAGATATTATTTTAATGTATTTGTTGAAAGTACCGTACATGGCAATAAAATAAAAAGTGTAAAGATACGTTTAACACAAAATAACTTTAATATTATTATCCTCATTATTCAGATTAGTAAAGAAAGTAACCACGTACTTTGTGCAGCTGAGAACAGTGCTTGTATCGCAAATTAATTCTACTTGGTACCTTTTACTTTCAGCGTGGGCGACATTTGCATTCTGGTTAGTACGTTGTTAGTCAGTTAGTGCCTCTTGTTAGAACCAACAGTAGGTGGGCATTAAGTCGTTAACGAAAATAAGAACATCAAAGAAAAACATCGAAATTGTAAAGTTAATTAGATAATGAGATGCGGCTAAAAGAGTGCCGAATAAAGTGGCTGTTATCTATAAATAGTTTTAAATAAATTCAGTTAATTTACTACAATTGCTTATGTAAAACAACAGCTGACGTTTCGTTTGATATCTGAACGAAATCTTGCTTAATTTTAAAGGCGAAAGTTTGTGAGGATGGATGTTTGTTAATCTTTCACGCATAAACTTCAAGTCGGATTTGGCTGAAATTTGGCAAACGATTATGATTTGGAATAACACATAGGATACTTCTATCGGGTTTACCATGATCGCTGTGGGCGGAGCTTTTTTATTTTATTTTATCAGATGGAGCACAGTAACAAACGAGCATGCAGTCCGCCTGATGGTAAGTGGTTACTGCCGCCTATGGATAACTGTAAGCAAATTCATATAGAATAGAGGTTCTATCTAGAGTTAATCACAGATGCGTTGCAACTCACGAGAACTAAGAGGGTCGCCTCATGTATATGTGGGCCGGCAACCACACCCTTCCAACGAAACGCAAGAACTGCTTCACGCTAGGAGTAGGTGTAAGGGGTGGTACCCCCCGAGCGGACTGTGTAGTCCGCTCAACGAACAAACTAAAACCACCACCACTTAGGTCTACCACCTGAAAAAAAAGCTGGAAGCTAGTATTTATGTAAACAAAAATCTTGGACAAGTTGGTATGCGCAATAGCAGGTGATATTTGTGTTACTTGTTTTTGCAATTGTTTAATATAGATCTGTGTTATTGCATTAATCGTATGAATATTATAAATTAACAAATGGGCACTTTAACACGTCGCTCATTTGGTACGATATCAATGTAAATGAGTCTACATAATCACGTCATTGTTGTACCAAATGAATTGACAGTTCAAATTAAAAAAGAATCAGCTAATATTCATTTACCAGATCATTATCAATAATCGATATTTATTTACCAATCATAATATCTCAATCATGCGAAGAAAGCCCTTCAAATGAATACTTGAATCGATTGCAATAGAAATGCTGGCAACCTAACCTAACCTTGGCACATAATATTGGTTCACGCTATTGTTTGTAAGCGTGTGGGCATGTAGAGCTTGATATAATATGCCAAATGAAGAAATGAATGGAATAAACATTCCTTGTTTACATTAATCATTAGTACGTAGACATTAGTAAGTACTTAATAAATTAACGTTTTAGACATTTTAATTAATAATATTGCGTTTACCCTCACAAATAAATATTTGTGGATGGGCGGGTACTAAAAATAGTCTTAAATAGTTTTATGTATTTCAACATCTAATGTGAGATTCCGAGAGTTTGAACCTCCATAAGGAAAGCATACTGAGGAAACATGCATGCCTAATCGTTTTTATGGTTTGAAGTCTATACCAATCCGCGCGTAATCCAAACTCTACAGGAGATCCCTCCACAGTGAAATCATGGTAGGTTGATGAAGAGGAGTCACTAAATAAATAAATAGGTAAGTGTAAAATTTGTAAAGTGGTAAATGTTTTTGCATAACTAAAAATGTATCTCAACAAGCAAATTAAGTTGTGTAGATATATAAAAGATATAATATGTTAGCCTGCATTATAATTATCATTATTAGAAATACTTATGTTAAATCAATTTTCAAAGAAACAATCAGATTTTCGATTGACGATTTGAAAAACGTAAATAAAGTTTAGTTATGGATAACGGTTAGTTTAAAATATATTGAGTTTAGTACATTGAGTGAATCCGTATCTGATATGCACTTAATTAAAAAAAAATTGCATCATGTAGGTACATGTAAAACATGTACTATTTGAACCTGAGATTAGCGCGTTCAACCAAACAAACGCTACTGATTTATAATATTAGTATAGATAGTAGCATACTCGAAAACTTAAAGTTACTCGGAAGTTACATCAAAAATATAATAACCTATTTGTGCATGATGTAACAAAAATAACTTTATCTCAACATACAATAATAAGCTGTTAATAACATGTATCTGCACAATAAAGTTATTCATTGCATCTAAACAATTTTAACGATGCGGTCTGACATAGCTGGCGTGGTATGTTTATTTTTGCAGTCTCGTCCTTGCTTTATCAAATATCTTAGAGCTTGACCTTTGGATAATGCACTTCTTGCATATGTTCATTATGTTCCTAGACACTAAATATTATGTTTAGATTTAGAAACAACAGAGGATGAGACACTCTATGCATAAAAATGACCATCGCCTAGTATGTTTTATAGCAAAGGTGTATAGTAAACTGTGACATGTTTCTAGATGTTAATACCTACGCGTAAACGCGTCGCTGTGTTTGTCAACTTAATCTTCGGAACCGCTCATCTGATTTAGTTGAAAATTTATAGGTGTATATAATTAGTTTCAGCTTAGAAGATATATAAAATAATTTGGCGACGACAGGCGACTACTCTTATGATAATATGACTAAATATATAATGTATATATATTTAATTTTATTGCAAAAGAAGCAAGTTATTTTTTTACACATATAAAACTGTTATCATAGGTAGAAATTGCAACAAAATGATTTAAGAAACATTTACTGGATAATTAAGCCAGTATAAGATAAAAATAGACATAATAAAATAACACGTTTCGGACATTGCATGACAATTGATGTGATGATCTAGCTTGTAAAATTAGCATATTATGCAGAACTCTGTCGCAATCGCAGTCGTGCCATTGCCAAGGTCATGGGTTATCAAAATATTTTAATTGTCTCTTTAATATTCATTTCCTTGTTCTCTGGATAGCGTCTATCAACTTTTTTGTGTAGAATGTAGTTGTTAGCGGACAAATACTTTTTTTGGGAGAGACATAGGGTTATGTGGGATGTTTACTGCACTAAAGCATTCTGTGGCCGTCCTCGTGCTACGAAAAGCAAAAGGAGCCCTCTGAGGGACAATTTTCGTTAACCTAAATGATATACGACTATTTATGTATTTATATACATACATACAAATAGTCTATTTTCATAGAATATAATAATAATAAATATAATTATGGAAACATAGTAATTTAGATACATATTCGATTAATACCTACATAAAACAATGTTAATCAATACTTATGGCGTTCATTATAGTCAACCCATTGTTGTCCCACTGCTGGGCACGGCTGGGCTTCTCTCAGAGAGAGAGAGACCGTTTTTTTTAAAGAGAAATATTTTTGAGTAGCGTATGTACTAAAAAATAATTATATACACACCAATACCTTCTGTACAATAGTAGATATTCAGACATAATGAAAATTATTAACTTTAATAATACTAAAATACAGTAGCTATGTTGCAGTCGATTTCTATAATTAGGAGTATTATTATGTCATTGAGAACACATGTAAATTAAGAATTATTATAAAATCTATGAAGTCGTTACGGTGAATACCAAGAAGTGGACCCATCAAATTCCCACAGTTACGTAATGTTTATATATAGGTATATTTGCACGATATTTATATTCTACTCACGAATTCTTAAAAGAACTAGGTACCTGCTTAGCTACTATGTGTGGTGATGATATGGTTTATGACCACTATGAGCTATATACTGTCCTCAGAAGCAAAAAGATTCCATTTCAAATAAGATTGGAGAAAATTGATGTAATGTGAAAGTCGTTTTCTTGTATCATTTAGTAAATCGAGACAAAGGATATTTTCAAACTACATTATTAATATATTTAAACTTAGTTATTGTCATTCGGATTAGATGGATAGATAAGGTGCAACGTTTCTTAACCTATCCGAAACCAAAAAATAAAAAAATCGTGTTTTTTTTGAGATACCGTGCTTCGATATCGCGATTCGCGCTTTTGAGGGCAGAATAGGTCTTATAAGCTTAATTGTAGTATTATAAATAAAATAAAAAATAACACGCTTTCTACAATCATAGCCCAACACTAGGATTTTCTCCTGCGTCGTTGGTGCCATGGACACACAAAGACGAATAAATAAACACCCAGACCCAGAACAGAAATCTAAACTCATCATTCATATTTCTGTCTGGCCGGGAATCGAACCCGGGACCCACTGCGCGACAGACCGTTATGCTGACCGCTCCGCCACGCGGGTCGTCAAAATGCCATTAATATTACCGATATTTATTTTCATACTATAAATGGGAACACGAGTACGTTGTTTTTGTTTCCTTTATAATAATTTTCACGTAGTGGTAGACTTCTCTTAGCTATGGGAACAGTTTTTTAGCCAATTCTCAGGTGTTTTGGTTTCTTCGCGATGTTTATAATCAAATGAGGGTTTTTTTTTATAAATATGAAGTAGCAAACGAGCAGGCACCCCACCTGATGGTAAGTAGTTACTGCCGCCCATGGACATTTGTAAGCAACTTCATACAGAACACGGGTTCTATATGAAGTCTATCACAGATGCGTTGCTACTCCCGAGGACAGAGATGGTCGCCAAAAAAAAAAAAGTTGTTCATTTAATTGCATTACAAGGTAGATTCTGCTGGCTTTTGTTAAGTTATAAAATACTAAATGTATTTTTTTATATGTTGAAATGCTTTCAAGCGTCACCCAGCGTATTTAGATGTTTTGTGATTAAATAAACGCACCAACATCTACCTACACGACATGTATCATTCATAGGCCTGACTCACGGAGCCTCATAATCCTACATACGTAATTGTATTAACTGTTTCTAACTCGATAAATTAGTCGATTAACAATAGTTTATATTATTAACACGAGATTACATATTTTAGGGATCGCATATAAATAAGGAATGATTGATACTTCTTAAGTTCGAAAAGGTATGTGAAATCCACCAATACGCACTAAGCTAGCGCGAATGAGTATGTCCTTAAACTATCTCATTCTGAAACAAGAGCCCCGCCCGTGTGGGACAATATTGTCTTAAAATTTAAAACAAAACGATCAATAGTATATTTCATACTAAATTACTTAGCTATGGACTATAATTTGTGCAATATCGATACAGTTGTTAGTACATATATACTTAATATCTACTAATATTATAGATATCGATATACTTATCTATTTTTATGAATACAGAAAACTTATTTGTTTACTTTTATTTAGTTTATTATTTATCGTTTACTTCTGTTTAGTGAGAGAAATCGGTTAAGGTTAGCGATTTCTCTGTACATTGTTGCGATACAAAGCTAGTTTGACTAACGGATACATAAAACAATCATTACACTACACATCTAGATTGCATTCATTATATTAATTAAACAATGAGTTATTCCATATTTAATGCATATTATTCAATTAAGGCGTTTATTCAATTATAGATGTGAGTATTGCCATTTGGTTGCATTAACTAACTTTGTTAACAATAAAAGTTGGTAGAATCCTTGGTTAGACTTCAGAGACATCTACATCTATTTCTGCCTTATAATTGTTTCAGACACTAATATGTACTTATCCGCAGGATGTGGAAATAAACACATGTTCATGCGGAGCTTGCCAATTTAGCCCTTAGGAGTCGATACATCTGTGTCCAACCCTCTGTAAGATTTTTAATTTCAGAGCCGAACATATAAACGACACTGTTGTTATAAGGAAACAATGGGTGTGGAGTTCGTGCCCCTGGAACCATAATGAGTTCTGCATCTTTTAATTATATAATTTAATCGGGATAAGGTAGTTCTACTCTAGATACCTACGTACGAAGTCATTCTAAAACATTCTCCTAAATCAATCTTGATACATTACTATCTTGATAGTTACGAGACGACTGAAATTAAACCCAATAAAAATGATAAAACTTAATGTTATGTTAATTTTCGTCCCAATCAATGGTTATCTCTCCGCTCGAACGGCACGGCACCTACTGATTTTTCGATTTGATATAAAGTAAATAGGCCGGTATTCTCACTTTTAACTGAAACGTATAATTGTGTGCATGGATTTAAAATAATCGTACAGGTTGCCATGATTACCGGTATTAATCTATATACACGAGATCGGTATGGTTATCAGTATGCCTCTGCATATATGAGATGAGTAACGTTTTTGACGTTTATCTGAATGCGAGTGCACCCAACCGTGCCACCCAGCGGCTGTCGGGGAAAGTGGCCGAAACTAGTCGACACTACCTTCACGGTATTTAACTTTGTTGATTTAACACTGTGTTGTACTATGTTAATAAGTTATGAACGGTTGTTTTCGCTTTACATTTAATGACTAAATAAGGTCAGACATTATAGTAGGTTGCTGCCAGCTGGGTAGAACCAGTAAGGTGTGACTAGAGAGGTACAACCGTCTGTTTTTTTTTGTTTCGTGGGCTATGTGAGTAGGTGACAAAGGTCCATGGACGGCAGAGACCACTTACCATCAGGTAGACTGCATTCTGGTTCGTTTCTCCGATTTTATAAAAAATAAGAAAGTTAAAAAATGGCACTTAGGGTTAATTATCTACAAACAAGTTCTTCTTCTGAGTAACGAGCAGTGAGATTCCATAATCGACGGGAAGAATTGCACAAAATATATCGAAATTTGAGTCTACGCATCTGTAACATAGTAGCTCGTTTAATACTTACGAGTTGGCTAACACTGATTAAGATTCATAGTCTGTAATGAATCTTTATTGCTTTCACGTGCTAGATATTTTCCACTGTTAATATTTATTAGTGTGCAGTTGCACAAACATAATAAAGATTTTTACATCGATACCAAATACCTGCGCGGCGGTTTTGTGTTTCAGTTTGATCTTAAATCTTTGTCTATCCTTTATATCCATATAATGAAGCTGAATTATCTCTGTCTATTGGTAACTTGATATTAAATTCCGTTTTGGTTTAAATGAGTGGTATTTAGGCATTTTTTTCTAAATGTTGCATGTTTTCGGGATCATCTTGGAAACGTTCTTATATTATTAATATTTGAAGGTGATAAATTTCTTCCAGTTTTAATTAATCCCACTGTGTAATAATTAGAACCAGGGCCACACTTATTTCTGCCTGGATACGATACTGTTAGTATCGTGAAACAGGCGACTCGAGTGGCAGAACGGTCACCATACCGGTCTGACACCCAGTGGGTCCCAGGTTCGATCCCCGGCTAGACAGAAATGTAACTGATGAATTTAGATTTCTGTTCTGGGTCTGGGTGTTTAGGTATTCGTATTTGTGTGTCCATGGCACCTACGACACAGGAGAAAATCCTAATGCGGGGCTGAGTGTAGAAAGCGTTTATGTTTAATTTACTTATTTGCTTAAACAGTACTGTGGGCGTAAGGAATTAACTTACTCAAAGCAATTTAACTTATTCCTAAAGGGTAAAAACGTACCAAAGGAAGAACTACGTAGGAATCCACTGTTATTTTTGTGTGATTACAGATGTTACGAAATTGATTACTATCTATCAGATGTACCGGTGATGTCATTTTTTTAACAGATTGCAGACGAGCATGCAGTCCATCTGATGGTAAGTGGTTACTACCGCCCATCGATTTCGGGTTCTATCTGAAGTTGATCAGATGTGTTGCTATTTCCGAAGACTGACATTGTCGCCTCACATAAAAGTGAGCCAGCAACCACACCCTTCCAACGAACCACAACAACTGCTCCACGCTAGAAATAGGTGTGGCGGTGGTACTTCCCCGATTGAACTATAATGATTCTACCACCTGACAAATGCAAAAACTTGAAGTGGCTACTTTCTATATTTATTCATTTCATTAGTCAGGCTACATTTTTCTTTGTAGCCTTCAATAAAAACAAATGAACAATCACAAACCTTAAGCAATTTTCACTTTACGCAATAATTGCTGCACAAAGTTTACAATCCAGAATTAGGTTTAGTACGTTCATAATAACACTGCAAAATTTTAGAAAGTGTTTACTAATTAGGACAACGTTTAATGTTAGGTGCGAAAGCGAGATACTAAGCACACGTAATCTCCGCGCTAAATGAAATTTGTGAAGTGCATGCTCAAATGTTTATCTAATACTTACCTACTTCTCACGTCATTAATTGCTGCGTTGAAGCTTTGCTGCGTTGAAGCTTTTTGCTTCTTATTCTAAGGTAAAATTCCTTGTAGGTGATCTTTTTTCAATAATATGCAGCATGCAGCCCACCAAATGGAAAGTAGACATTGCTGCCCATATATATGTGTAACCAACCCCATAATTATATGATTAGAGTCTTTCTATAAACATAAACATAAACGTTTTCTACACTTATAGCCTCACAGTAGGATTTTCTCCTGTGTCGTGGGTGCCATGGACACATAAAGACGAATAATCAAACACCCAGAGCCAGAACGGAAATCCAAACTCAACTCGCACCGTCACGCGGGTCATCTTATCTAAGGTTAGCCCCAGCGTTGCTAACCCTGAGGATTAAGTTGGAACAGACCAGAACACATAGTAACAATGCATAACACAGCTGTTTTTAGGCAGAAATAGGTGTAGTGGTGGTGCTTCCGGAGTCGAGCCACTATAAGTTCTACCTAAGGTATCTACTTCATAAGAATTCTGTGTTTTATTCTTCACCTATTTCAGCTATATCATATCAAGTTTTCTTCGTATTACTAAGCTTGAGTAACGTGTTACTTGCATCGGAATCAGGTAACAAAACAGTCGTAATATTTCAAACATTACATAAACAAAACTTGATTTAGTAGTAACATTGATTAATGATTAATTAGAGTCGGCGTGTAATCATTCAATATTATTACATTTGGATTTAATGAGAATTACTATTAGTAGTACGTAGATATGTTTTATTTATGCTGGTAGTGTTACTCTTTTGACTGTATTTATATAAGTTCACCAATTTATGAGTAAATAGTGTAAAAATGCAAATATATTGATAAAATTTGTTAGTCTGACTGCATAATCTTAACAAGCATAAAAATGTTTAAAATTGCTTTGCTAAAGACAACAAACTATGAAATAATATTGAATGTTGCATTAAAAACAATCCAATCTACAAACTTTAAAATACTATTTTACTACGGGTACTCTTGATATGAGGTTTTTCAATTTCTTTTTGCCAATATTTTGATTAATTCCGCGATATTAACTTAAATGG
>DWNE01004899.1:0-14603 GCA_018249875.1 Cecropterus toxeus | reverse complement strand
TTCAACACAAAAATATTTTTTCAATTCGAACCAGTAGTTCCTGAGATTAGCGCGTTCAACCAAACAAACTCTACTTACTGCTTTATAATATTAATATAGATTATATTCCCTTCGTATAAACTTAAATAATATAAAACTTTCTTATATTATTTATGTTATACTAAAGTAACATTGTTTAAAATTTTAAAACAAAAAACCTAAGTGCTTAAAACGATTTCTTGTTCATTATAATATATTTATTTTACCCCTTTATATGAGTTTTCGTCGAAATAATGAAGCAAAATATACATATACTTTTAGAATAGTCTATTGTTGTGATATTAAAACGAAATCGTCCTCCCCCTCCTTATTTCATTTGCCGGCGCCATTTTGTTATAATTATATAGGTAGTCTGCGTCACTTTTCAAACTAAGACGATTCTAGTGATATGTCATATGTCACAATCCGTCAAGCCGTTTGGGCTGTACCGCGTGCCAAACAAATCAACATACATACAAACAATCATAAACCTTCCAAAAATAACCCTCCTTCTATATTCCAACATAATTTAGGACCTAATTTGACTAGACTAATTAGTATTGATAACATGTGTAAAAAATTATATTGTAATAATTCAAACACATTTGTTATAATCTTATAATTTACAATAACCATGTTCGATTAATGTGTTGCATGAAATGATTAACGATTATAAGATATCAAATCAGGTGTACATATAATATCTGCTTCTCACCAATCCGACAATACATGTTTTATACCAAGTTTGGGTGTACTCGGATAAAAAATGTGTATGTTTGTATGTATATTGACAAATATATTTTTTTTTATTTTATTAAAACACTTTATAGACTCATAGCCCCAGACTAGGCTTTTTCATGTGTGGTGGGTACCATGGACACACAAAGACGAATACACAAACACGCAGACCCAGAACAGAATCTAAACTCATCAGTCAGATTTCTGTCCGGGGATCGAATCCGGAACTCACTGCTTGTCAGACTGGTATAGTGACAGCTCCGCCATACGGGTCTCCAATATTGGTATATACGAAATACAAGTTTAACATTTCCAAAAGCTATTCCAAAATTAGAAGTATATTTGAATATACATGTTATTGAAGTACTATTTCACGATTAACTCTACTCCTTGATTCGATGTTTTTTGAATTTATTGCTTTAAATAAAACCAACAAAAAAGTTGCAAGCTGATATTTTATGTAAATTTACTAATGCTAAAATGAAAATTTAAGATAGCTCATTAATATTCCAAACTCAGTCATGAGTGTCGGACAAGTTAATAAAATATGTTGAGAATATTTTACCAGAAATAAGACGATAGATAATATTTATCTACTAAGGAAGCGCCGATAGAGAAAAAGCTTGAAATATAGCGAATTCTGTTGAATTGGTCTTCAGAACTCCAAGGTTAAGCCACTTCAGAGGGCAAACATTGATAACTAAAGCTAACAACTTGAGAGCGTTTATACTATATACCCTTATAAATACTATTTACATTGTAGCGCAGTATATTTTAGGGTGAGTTTATAGAGAAAATAGATTATCGGTACCAAATAGCAAATAAATCAAATTGTAACTTAACACCTTTGATTAACATATCTACTCACTGTAAAGGGAAACTGTTGTAAAGCAGAATCTCATTGTGGAAGACGAATCCAAATCTAAGTCACCAAATGTCAATAGAATGGAACAAAAGCATGGAAATGTCAGGTAAATTCTAGCGAAAATTGAATCCAAATTAGAATTAACGCAATGAAAACTAGCAGAAAGTGAATAAACTCAAAGTACAAACGTATATAATAAGAAGTTAAGAATAATCCCGAGGGAAGCGTATTTGTATAGGCAAACTTACAAATTAGATTGAAGTATTCAAACACTCGAAATTTATCTTGAGACTGCACAAGTACTGTAATGTTTGCTTCGACCAATTGCCTCGACAAATATCATGTTACCGTTCGGGTATCCAGATACTAATATTGTTTGCGTACGATCGTCCAGATAGGTGCGAATTTTATTTCTGACTAAACCTTCGGTTTGGCAAACAGATGCGAGGGCAACGGCCGCATGATTTTTGCGAATGCAAATAAATTTTTGGTTTGCGATCTTTTTAATGGTTTCGGTATGGCAAACAGATACATTGATATGGATTCGGTCTCATGAACTTGTGATGGCACATGCATCTTTGATTTTACTAAGTCGTATTAAATTTAAAAATTCTGCGAGATGTTCGCAAATATGAGTGATAAATACCAACCTGCCATTTGTGATAGTTTTAACAGAATTTTAACATTTTTGTGTGTGAAGAACTTGCAATTTCCTTGTCTGGTTATTGGTATTTCATCGTAATCTACCCATCCATTAACCTTTTAAGGTCCACTGCTGAACATAGGCCTCCCCTAAACTACGCCACTCCAACCGGTCCTGTGCTTTCTGAATCCAACGGTTTCCTGCTATCTTCTTTAGGTCATCGGCCCACCCTGTCTGGGGACGACCTGTGTTCATTTTGCCTAGACAAGGAAAGTAATAGTACAAATTCATCGTAAAGCAAGTGGTAATGAAATTCTAATGAGAACAGATTCAGATCTTTCCGTACCGGCTTCGAATGGCATCAATAAATCTCCTATCGTTTAAAGTTTAAATAAACACAGCGTTTTTCTATTAAGCTTTCGTCTATCGTGCGATCAACACACACCCAAACACGGTAATTACGCCGGAGTTCAGTAGGTTTTAAAGAAACTTCACTTCCAGTAATGGACTGTTAGGTAAATGCACGATGTAAATCTCAAACTCCCAGTGTTAAAAACTGAAATTTCTACCTCTAAGCGTTTAGTGCCTTGATATATGAACTCAAATAAGGTTATACTGGTTCTGTTCGAAGCATGTATCATATAGCTGAAATAATAAATGTGTGTTTCCAATAGTTAAAATACATCTGTAATGATTCACTCCACTTTATCGATGAGCGATGCAGATCGAACTAAATTTTATAACGAGAGAAGTAACACTCATATTTTTACCCGACTGCGTCAGAACGAGGGTAATATTGTTCGAGCGTATGTTTGTATGTATGTTTGTTGGTTTGTTTGTATGTATGTCAATTTCTTTGGCCCGTGCTACAGTCAAACGGCTTGACGGGCTATGACGTATGACATATCATTAGAATCGTCTCAATTTGCTTAGTGACATAGGCTATATAATTTTTAAAAATGATGCCCGGAATAGAGAAAAAAGGCGGACTTTTTTTTTACAAGTACATTTGAATCTTATGTTGTCTTAATAGACCTATCTGAATATCTATATAATAATATTTTTACTTAACTATTTTGACAAAAATTGAATAAACGTTAAATTAAATATGTATAATTATGGACAAATATTTCGTTTGAGGCAGTCGGATTTTTTGTTTTAATATTTTAAACAATGTGAATATTCTGTTTTATTTTAAAATTATTGAGTTGTTTTCCTGCAGACTGTACAAAATTTTGCAGCGAACAATAGAATTTCTGTATATACTTATAAACGGTCCCATTTGACAAAAGAAAAATATTAAATTAAATCAATGAGCAAAAGGGGACCGTGGTCCCTTTTTCGAGCGGTCCCTTTTGACCAACGACTCTTAATTGAGAATTTACACTCATAGTTTTGTAAATGTAATGATTAATAGACTAATATTAGATGCGTAGATGGCACTAACGTCTATTCTATCTAGGCATTCGTGAATAATGGACTGACGTCTTTGCCAGTCATTGACGTTTTTGTCTTATTGTAAGACAATGACGAAGAATTTTTTTCCACAGAACATAGTAAAGGCAAATATAGATGGCATAGACAGAATAAAGTACAGATCTAGGTAATGTATAATGAGACGCTAGTGAAAATATGAAAATGTATTTTAATTTGAATACTATTTATACAAGCTTTTTTATTTATACAAACTTATTACGAGCTTTTCAACTTTATGTCACTTACTTTTTCGTCGGTTTAATTTAAAAAAAGTCAAATATCCTTGGTAAACGATAAACAATCTTTTGCAAAATGTCGTGCTTCTCTCTAAATGCCTCTATGTATCAGAAATCTGAAAGAACTGAACTGTAGAAATCCTATTGAACTGTGCATGTCTTCTCAGTCATCTATCAATCAGTAATTGTTTAAGTTTTACCAACAAAATCTAAGAATCTGTTACTACGCTCTCCTATAAATATACCTGCATTCCACTTAGTTAATTTATAAATAAGAGCAGCAAAGAGTGAAATGCGACAAGAAGTGTCCTAGACACGAATGCATTGCACGGCGCATGCGCAGGGAGAAAGCGATGGAGGTCGATGACCTGGCTAAATTCGGCCAAGGTCCGGCCGCACTTCCCATCGTATCGGAAGTCGTGGACATTTGATCAGCAACTCATTATTATACCGATGTCATCTACACGACGACTTACACACACTACCGTATTAGAGTATTTGTCTTTGTATGTGTTTGGAGCTTGTAAGTAAAGGTATAATTGGCACACGACGATAAATATACAGGCATAAATATAACATTTTAAATAACCAGGTGGTAGAACCAGTGTAGTTCGACCGGGTAGGTACCAACGCCAGACCTATTTCTAACGTGAAGCAGCTCTTGCGTTATGCGGCGAGATCTTAGTCCTCGAGAATAGCAACGTATCTGTGATCGACTTCAGATAGAGTCCCTTTTCTATATGAAGTCGCTTACAAATGTCCATGGGCGAAAGTAACCACTTACAATCAGGTGGACTTTTACAATGACTTTGCTATATAAGTAGGGGGTATTAACTAACTAACATCAGATAACCTGTCTTCCTTATATCGCTATGTATATTTACAAAAAAGGTTACTTCTAGCCGGTCACAGTCTGCTGACGTAGACAGGGCTAGGGCTAAACCATAGACTGGTCGTTGACCCGACCTTGTAATCACGTTTTTCCAGACTACTTTAAAACTTACAATCAATATTTAGAATAATGTTTACTATTTTAGTTAAAATATCTCGTAATGTTTACTATTTTAGTTAAAATGGTAAAACCGAATGGGAAGATCTCAATAATAAAAATTCGCACCACAGTATTAGCCACGAAATAGGTGAGAAACATAAAAATCTCCATATGACCCGCTTCAATGTTTATAAATCTGTTTTTCAACAAATCTGCGAACATGATTTAACGTTTAAACCGAGTTCGAACGCTTTCTAAAGCTTTTAATAACCCCTTTACCATCTGGCCGATGTGTGCATATTTATAAACGCTCCGAATACACGGAAAAAGGTTCAAACGTAAACTTTATCGCCGACCGGGAGTTATAAAACACAGCAAGATTGAAACGCCGAGCATCGAACCTGCGTTTAAAATCGGCCAAGGTCTCGCCGGTTACCGACCTTTTAACATCTCGTCCGAAAAACCACCAGCAAGACGTGAATCGAGATGTTTTGAAAGTTTTCTATCACGATCCGATCGAAAAATCCGTGGATTGTTCGATTCTAATTAAGGTTCGTGTTGCGACATTCCGATGGCTGCAATAAAAGGTCCAAATACAAGATCAAAACTAAAACGAATGGCTCCAGAGTCCATCGAACTGCGTCTAAATACAGCCAAGGTCTCGACGGCTGAAGGGCGCCTCGTCCGACCGCCTTTGTACCGCGGGCCATTTACACCGACGCACTGCGATAACAAAGGGTTTCGTCAAAATACCTACCAGTGACTCATTCATATCTAGATACGCTGAGAAAGTGAACAACATAATATTAACAATATACTGATGTCTATCACAAACAATACATTACTCTGATCCTCGAAGGATAGCCAACATTGATTCGAACAGGATCGTAATCAACCCGTAATAATTTAAATATGGCAAGGAAAAAGGAAAGACAATAAATTACTGTACTCTTATAATTATTACTGAGTGTACGTGATTAATATCCGAAGCGGTACATGTTTATAGCGGATGAATTCGTTTAATATCGATTTTCAGACCGCCCGATGAGTCGCACGATTCGTGTTCGGTGAAGTCCTAAACAAATTAAATCCATTTGTATGCGAGTGGTAATAAACATCGCATCACCAACATAAAAGGATCTCGCAGACGGCTCAAGATTTTATTAAATCGAGAAATATAAAGGAAAGTGAGAGGAATACAGCAGATCTGTGTATAATGGCGGAATTAATATACACAGCCGTCTAGACTTGGTTTTGCTTCACCGCGCTAAGATGCGCTGCCTTGGTTATTGTGGCGAGTCCCCGCTGCGTTCCCACAAGGCACAAACCGAAGCGTGTTAATTACGATAAAAAGTCAACTTTTTTCTGTAATCTAAACCCACTGATTAGAGGAAAATCATTAACTCGGCTCGCAACTACGTACAATGTTCTGAATCGACTCACGCGTTACCTAAAACTTGTGCTCTGATAAGGCCATTATCACATTGTTCAAGGGCAATAACCTCACTGACCTGCCCCAAACGACGTAAATTCGCACTGCTGATAAAGTTCGAATGCACTGAACTTTCCCCACCATGTCGAAATGCGGTCGAAGTACAAAAATTGCTTTCCGCTTCGCAGACACGTACAATAGTGGCGTTCCCTTAATGCCCTATATTGGTATTCCCCCAGTACTTAGGGTTTACGCTGGAGTGCCTGTGTCTGGACATGACCTACCCCAATTGCGGTAGGTTTGCGGGTTGCGCACTAAAATAACCGGGACGCAAGGACGCTTGTCCCGAAGGCGAGCACCGCACTTCCGCGTCACTTTCTCATTCACTTGCAGCAATCCGGCGATTCAAACCGCGACACTTCGAATTTCTCTTGCACCTGCGACAAGGTTTATGTTGCGCTTTTACTTTTAATCCAGATGGTATATCAGTTTTTATAGGGTTCATCGACATTTTCAGTGTCAAATCTTTTAAATGAGGTTACCTACTCAGAATATTTATATCTATATTTTTATATCTGCTAAATATTTAACTCATTTGCGTATACTTAGCTAAAGCAAAAGGTAGGTGTTTAAAAGAGGAATAAAATCATGATATCCCTTGTTTAATCACCAAACATACAAATATTTTACGAAGAGTCCACTCACCTTTTTATATGCTTAATTTACGCTATGTTAAAATTGACACTTTCAGTACTGTTTGTACAGTCCCCTCAAATATAACGATTGGTCATTTAAATTTAGGCAAACATGTTTAGTCACTGTAAAAATACTGCCATAGCACAAACAAACTAAAAGTCTTGGGTAGAATTTCCATTCGAAATAACATTCACAAACTAAATGGATACTAATTACTCCACAATCCAAAGTTCTGCCACAAATACCAACTGTGACTAAAATAGTCGGAGTAATGATTTAGCTTGTTAATAGCGTGATGCTATGTTATGTACGGGATACGGTGGGAGGACCTGGCCGCTTTCGTTATTGATTGGCGCGACGCGATGCATCGTATTGTTCTAGGGATCGATTCCTGCTCGTCTCCGTCGCCCCCGAGTCTATTTTTACCGCTTCATTGCCTACTCCCCTCGTTGCATGTTTCCTGCCTTTTATTAAACTATCTGTATGTTAATTAACAACGGCCTCGCCGCTCGGCCTGCCTATGTTTATTTTTCTGTTAGCTCGTTCTATGAAACGTTTGTTTGCTCTTTAAGGCGATTCGAAACCTACTTGAACGCTCCACGCTTATTATTACAGCTGCATTTATAACCAGTCAGTTTTTTACCACGTTTTGTTTTAAACGTGCGACTGGCTGTCATAATGTCGCATACATCCTTTTATTTTTTTCGACCTTCAACTACATTTAATTAGAGTTCTCTGCACGTTGTCGAACTGAACCGCACTTCCTAATCGCCCTATCTTTGTCTATCATCGAGGATGCACTTATCTTCGTCTCTTTCTACAGGGGCATCTGGTATACATAAACCTGCGTCTGTTTACGTTACGTCTACGTGTTTTATTTACGTGTGTGCGAGAGTGCGTGCTTGAGTGTGCGGTTCTAGGGGTGCGAGCATGTGTTGGTGGCGTGGCGTTCCGTTTACAGCTGTTGTGGATTTGTAGAGCCAAGCCACTATCGACTTCTTTAAATTTATGCTTCCTCATGACCTACGCCCGGAGTGTCCTTTAGCGCACTGAGACAGAGACATATTAAAATGGTGAACCGAAACTACTTAAAATTCTATTCAGGGTGGTTCAAGCAAGAAATTTATTCGAATGTCTTTGTAACATTTCAATTCCTCACTCGCTCGTAAGCTTGTAAACGTGTACCTAATGGTCTTTAATGGCGTTGAATTTTGTTACGTTGTTGTGAGTTGTCATTTTAATGATTTTGTCAAGAGGCCCGTGATTTCCGTCACGCCGCCCGCCGTGATTATTATAGCGATTGTCTAAGAAGTAAATAATGGTGTCATTATTCACGGCTCTTTTGTTACGGATCGAGTGTACCGGAATAATTCCTGTAACCCGTCTTGACTTGCACTTGCTCACCACAATAGTGAAACAGCTGGCGAAAGGTCAACGACACCGGGCCTTTCTGCAAATTGTTAAGTTACACGTCGAAGAAAGCAAAAAACGTTCATTTTGTTGTAGGATCCGTACGCGCAGGCAAGCAAGCAAAGATTCTCGGAACTTGCCATTCAAAAGCACGAATGTAACGTTTTTGAAACGATTATCCTCATTCAGATATGTGAGCACGTATAACGGCAGCCAATACTTTACTTCAGAATGTTTCACTTTATAAACCTTATCAATTACAAATAACATAATTATACACATTATTTTAACATCAAAATTAATTCGTAATCGTATGTATTTATGTACCTATACTGAGACTGTCAAAATACGTTAAGACATGCTACATTGATGAATATAACAAAAACGTTCAAACAAGAAAGTGCCAGTGAATAAATACTTGGAATATAAAAGTTGAGTTTTAATTTAAAAAAAATCATCTGACATCAACATCACATTCGTTGTTTTGAAAGCGCAAACGCCATCGACATTGCTGATGACGTCAGACCCAAACCCTGGGGTCGATGTTCGGGCCCCTACCTGCATTTTTTATTGCATCCCTAAATGACGCAAGCGGATCCATACGACACACTACCACCGACTGTTGAGGCCAAACGGATCTCCCCTTTGAAAGTTCTCGAAACAATAATAAATTGAAAATCGATATTTTTTTGTCTATTTTCAACCGTTGCAATAATATCTATAATCAAGCCATATGTTTGAAATACTTCATCAGAAACACGCTCTACTGAATGAATCTTTATGAAGCGTTGTTTATAAATGTAAGTGAAATTATTTTAGATCAATTCACATATTAGCCCAATTGACGCAAACTCTACTTTAGAAATAGAGACTAAGCACTAGACAAAACCATTTCCTCCAATTGACAATAAGACGCATTAAGTGTTGCCATATCATGACTTATATAAACGAGTTATTCCTGTTTTAGTTACTTTTACATTTTCGAATATAATCAAGGAGTTGTAGTTTTTTTATGACTTGTCAATATTTTATTAGCCTACTAGCTTGAATTTCCATTCATAGAACTTGATAGATTTGGGTTCGTGGGTTTGAAATGTGTTTATTAATTAGAGGACGGCATTATAATGAACCTACAACCATAATAGGTGTAATTAGTATGTATAAGTATAATTAATAATGTTAGCGCAAATAATATAAAAATGTTTTGGCCAGAACATTTTGGCATTTGTTGGGGACCAATCAATAGTTTTGGGTAGATGACTATCTGATTTTACAATTACATCTATGTAGGTTATATTCAAAGTGCAGACACTCAATAGGTAGGTACCAAACTACTTTAATTTCCTCAAAAGTTCGTTGGACGTACCAAAACATTTAATAAGACTACTGAAGAGTTTTAAGAACTTTGACAGTGCCCACTTTAAAACCTTCATATCTCGTCTAATTAAAAGTCATCTCAAGTCTTTTCCTATTTACTTTAATTTTTCTAGCAACAACTTGTGCGATTTGTACGAATATATTACGTTTCTGCAAAAAAATTAAAATTTTCACCCATATATTGCAATGTTCTTTGCATCTTTTATTTTACTTTTGACCATACTTTGCAATGTACCTTACAATGATAAAACATAACAACAATTTGCAAAAACGTAAAAAAATATTGTTTTGAGAAACGTTGATTGTTTGGAGCAAACGTAATAAACTTGTACTAAGGGCAAGTTCCAAATACATCTATTGCTAAGTGTTTCACCAACAGACCTTGTAGCCGGAAGGTCTCAGCTGTCCCAGAGCCCTACATCTAATTGGCAACCGGGTTCCCGTTGCGCAAGCCGGGTCGCCGATCCCGCACAATCGGGCCGCCCAAAAATGTGTCAAGTTGAACCCCGGTCGTTCACCCTGGCCTGTTTGTGTTTACCTCTTCCGATCGTCGCAACTCAACGCACTGTTCTCAACCTATAGCCAGACAATAATCGTATGTCAGCCGTAAATTTATCGTATTTTGCATCAAATTATCGTAAAATTACAATAACAACACAATGTTAGTACCACCAACTTTTTGACGACGTTTTTTTTTTTGCTTCGTTAATGTACTAAACTTTTCACGATTTTCTCATTCGGCCAAAAAAACAAAAAAACGACATCTGAAAGTATTTCGGAATCAAAAACAAGTGTTCTCAAAATTATGGCGACCAACAAAAAAAAGGTCATCTCTGAATTATATTATGAACAACGTCTCCTCAATTTTTTTTACACCCATAACAGACAATGTAAAATTATCGTACAATTGAAATATACTATCGTGCTTCGTCCGTTAGTACATGAAATTGTCGTGCATGTACGATAATTATCGTACGGTTCCGAACACGGACTCAATGTCGTCGGAATGATCGTTACATATCGTTGCAGCGTTACAAGACCGTCGGATGAATTAAAAAATATTTTTTTTACGTTATGCCTCGACTCGTCTATGAAAGGCCTCAACGTACAACAACAAACAACGCACCTTTATAAGTGATTTATTTATTATACCTACTAATTAATAGTCATTTTTTATGGTCATGTTAATAATTATTTTCCATAAAATATTTTATATACTCGTACCAAAGACTACGAAAATAAAATGGCGGAAACATCGCGCATATACTCAATTTGATAAAAATATACATAAAGTTATAATCGTTTCAGTATTTTAACTAAAACGGAAAGAAGTGCAAATTATTAACAGTAAGCTTATTGTGAACTACAAAAATACCAAAATTACATTCGTACACATACCAAAGATTCCTTTACTTTTAAATGTAGTTCCATAGTCGTTCCGTAGCTCTTATATTATTATTAATTTACTACTTAGGTATAGGTATAGCAGAACACTACTTTAAGTCCCAAGTTAAAATAGCCCGGTACTTTATATTCACAAGTTGTTACCTTCAAGTAGAAAAGAAATAATTGTAATGGTGTCTACGTGAGGAATAAATAATTCATGGAGATCTTTTGAAAAATATCATGGCTGGTCGGCGCGGGCGCATTATAATTGTAGATACCGGCATAAAACTCACTCGAAGTCGGCCAGTCTTATTCCTGAGTTTATACCCATGCAACAGATTAAACATAAAATGTTGCCGTGATAAAAAAAAAAACACTCGGATAAAAATCAGATATGGCGTCCCGCGTCCGTCCGCCATCTTAGGTGTCATTTGTGACACGGGATCGACTTCTTTTGAATATCAATCATAATCCGAGAAAGAATTTTGTTGTTTCCTACGTGTTTCCTACTGTATTTTTAAACTGATGTTATCGAATAATGATTGAAATACTGATACTGATATATGATAATATCTAATGTTTTCAACAGTATCACTTTTGAATATATTTAACTACTTCATATGCCGAATTTTATTTGTTGTTTATCCTTCACTATTCTAAAAGTTAAAAGTGGATATTTTAAAGTCTTGCCCATTATACTGTATTTGAACAAGTACGATAAAAAATTCCGATTGAAAGAAAAAAATCCAGTAAAATTGAGCACCTTTTTTAGTCTTTTAAAAATAAGTGGAAGTAGAGCGTAATCAATTACACAAAATTCTTTTACGACGTTACTAGTAATTTTGGTACAATATATATATTAATAGAAAACTATTAGACACAATGAACCAATTGAAAATATTTATCAATAACCAGAAATTCCAAACGTAAATTTTTTACCATTATTGAGTGTATCATGTTCTTGTAGAACTTTTATCTTCTTTTAGTTTTATACTAATGTATATGTAGATATTAAAATGTATTATAAACAGTCGACAACTTTAAAAAGCAATTCGTTATAATACAAAAACAACCTAATCTTTTGACATTTCAAACTGGACGAATATTTATTGTACTCCACTACATTCAGTGTACAAAATACATATCTAAGGCGGTTAAAAGTAAAATATGTATGGCATTTTTTGTATTATTTTGACTTGTGACCTCCCAAGCACGCGCTATTCTTTTGCACCTTTTGCACCTGCAAGGAGTACGGCCGTTATATTTATCAGACGGCGTTCCGGGTTAAAAAGAGTATAATTATAATTTATCACTTTTAACTCCGGCTTAACAGTCAAGTCGTTATTTTATTTGGCTTTGTTTTTTTTTATAAAAGTTGCTGTTGAAGAACAAGCCGCTTATTTTTTTTAAATACTTATAGGTAACGAATACAATAACACTTGTAATTTGGTCTTAACAGTTAAGTCGATTTGTTTATATTTTTATTTTTTTAAGGCTGTTGAGGGACGAATAAGCCTAATATTTTTCCAGTACTTACGAAGAATAAATATTCTTTATGTTTTTTATTCTTTTTTAATCGACTCTGTCAAAACTGTTAAATCAGTCAAAACGTATGCGAATTTTAAAGTTTATAATTTTGTCAATGGTAACAGATGCAAGTCAACAATTTAACATTGACAGTGTTTCATGGGGCTCGGGTACCCAGTGACTTGTGAAGCCGCAAATTGCTAGAAAAGACCTCCGAGCAACACTGGTTTTGAATAGGGTTGTCATTTCGTAACTTAATGAACATGTTTATAAATCCGATTTGTATTTGATAACTCAGTTGTAGAGTGGTACTTTGTTGGATTAGTTTATTGTTTGTTATTGTAAGATATCTATATTATTTATGTATTATCGAACGTTACACTTTACGGGGAATAAAAAATGTAATGGTAATTATTTTAATTTGCTATTTCCTTATTTACTAACGAACATATAAAACAAAATTGTGAGTCTATAAGTCACTTAAAGTGAAAAAATCTGCATAAAATAATATGAAACATATTCTATAACGAACACGTCGCGTCTAAACGAAATAATAATTGGAAATGATAGAAAATGAAATAGTGCGGCTATTTCATTTTCTATCATTTCCAATTATTATTTCGTTTAGACTTGTTTACTCCATCGCGAATATTTTCTTACCTTGCAACGCCGCTAGCCTTTGACAACCCGCATGGCGGTGAGGTCACCATACCGATCTGACACGCAGTGGATCCCGGGTTCGATCCTCGGCCAGAGAGAAATGTAAATGATAAGTTTAGATTTCTGTTCTGAGTCTGGGTGTTTGTGTATTCGTCTTTATGTGTCCATGGCACCCACGACTCAGAAGAATCATACTGTAAGGATATGAGTGTAGAAAACGTTTTTTATTTATTTTCATAGCTTGCAACCCTAGCCTTGCCCTTCACATTGGATCGGTTCGGTGATCACGGCTTACGGCTCAGTTAGACCTGCGCATGCGACTAGCCAACACGCAATTCGTGAACGCTAGGCTGCGTCGAAATAAAAACATAATACTAAATATTGCTTACATCACCATAGGACACGCTAACGACGGTGTTGGATTTGTTTACTAGAAAAAAGAGCACGCTACTTTGTTATGACATTCTATTTACTTTATCTTGACCGAAAACTTGATTTTAACAAAACGATATTGTCAAAACATTTATGATTATGACACATTTGTAATGATATTTAAAAAACTATTTGAGACCTATTTGAATAAATAATAATAGAAAAAAAAACCTAAATTATAACGATTACTCTTAATCATTGATGAAGCGTCTTATTTACAATTAATGATTCCACAATTAGCAATTGTTAGCCAACATCTGCTTAAATTATACATATGCAAAGCAAATAAGTAATAGTTTGTTAAAAGTAACCTATAAATACTGAGTATGATCTATTATTCAATAATAACTATAATCTGGTAGCCTTATCCTTATTTCCGTATACTGAAGTAAAATAAAATATCTTTATCTAGTTAATTTTGGAAACGGAAATACCAACTTTGATGGTACTAACCAACTTTTCTGGTACTCAATAAGTAAACGCATTTCACGAGAGTGGCTTGTTACGTTTTAACACGACATTTATAAGTTTCATCACATACACCCATACCCACAATGACAGGACCACTAACTAATGTAACTAATGTAGCATGGCGGTGAGGTCACCATACCGGTCTGACACGCAGTGGGTCCCGGGTTCGATCCCCGGTCAGACAGGCATCTGAATGATGAGTTTAGATGGCTGTTCTGGGTCTGGGTGTTTGTGTATTCGTCTTT
>DWNE01004898.1:0-14603 GCA_018249875.1 Cecropterus toxeus | reverse complement strand
CCAAAGACTACATCGCCACTTGCATGCCACGCCATCAAGTGGGATTGTAGTCAAGCATTGGCTTATAAAAGATAAAAAAAAAAACATTTTACATGAACCGGAACAAAAGTTGTTCCTAAAGACTTGTTCATACTTTTGGTGTTCACAATTAGTTGATTTACACTTAACAAAACCTTATTAATGCAAATTGATTGATTTTACTCCTAAATATTTTTTTCACAGATTTATAACCAGCAATTACTGTAGGAAACATAGTTATTTGCTTTTTACTGCTGGTCTGCGAATGACCAGGAACAAACAGCAAATAGATTGAACATTGACCGTCTCTATGTATCTACTAGCATAAACACATGTTAACCTCACCCCACAGGGAAGCTTAGGGTTATTAAGAAGACAAAACGATGGACCGCACCCGTAATCCGGGATCAAGCGGTCAGTCCGCGCAAAGCTTCACCGATGTCCCGGACAACGCACAATATGTACTCAGCTACTCCAGGGAAAGTATTCTACACATGTAATCGATCAATTTCTTTCAACTACAAATCTATTTGACATTGACATCCCAATCAAGTATCCTTGGCTGTAAAAATGAGGGAAATTATAATGTTTTAAACATTTCGTAGCACTAAAATTTGAACATTTTTTAAAATTACTTTAGCAACCTTCAAATTAAATACCCTTTCTTACGGAGATAGCAGCACGCTTTCAGTCCAAATGACATTAATGTCATGGAGATAGTCTGACCCAGTAGAAAGTCAGTACATTTTATGTAGATTTCAGTTTTTTAACCTAAAATAGGTTAAAAAACTGAAATGAAATCTTAAAATAAAAAAATTGCACCAAAAGCTCGTGATGCTTTGTATCGTTACATCTTTATGGTTTATGTGTTATATAATAAAGTAGTGGCAACATTGAAAAGCTCTTCCAAGAGCGCCCGAAAGCTCCTATTTATCGCTTGTATAAATATTGTTTATGTAAGTTTCTTTTTATAGCATCCTATGACTTTAGGTTTTAGAAACATTTTAGAAACTTTATTTCCCTTTAAAAATTATACAAATTCACTTACATGAGAAACTTAACATTTAACATTTTAGTTTACGCGTACATGAGCATTTTATAGCGAAAATAAAAATAGTAGGTAGGTAGATTTACAGTATTTAGAAACAATTGTTTATATTAAGAAGTAGGTAGTAAGACAAACGTATACGACACGGCGAGTCAAGAGATAAAGAAGTGTATGAACATAAAGCTCCTAGACTTTACTGACGGTTGCGAAATTTATTTACTGTTTTTACGGAATTCAAGTGGTAAACGAGAATTTATTTCACCTGTATGTGAGGAATTACTGCCCACCATGGACATCTGAAATCAACATCATATAGAACAAAGGTTCTATCTGAAGTAAATTACAAATTGGTTGCTACGGCCGAGGACCAAGATAGTCAAGATGGTTACCATACTCTTCGACCGAATCGCAAAAACTGATTCACGGTAGAAATAGGCGTAGCGGGCTAACTGGTCGAATCCTGGTCGAGTACTCTACCGCGAAAACAGCAAAAAATTAACTACACTTAGGGTTGATAGGCTAATCCTACCAATAGCGCTTGCCAACGGTTTCTCCCCACCACCTTACTTTTGTCGTGACCACTATCCTTGCAACTGGGTGGTAATACCAGCAATAAAGAAATTTAGAAGCGTATATCGTGAGTACCCATTACATATTAACGCTTCCTACACTCATAGCAAAGTAGAATTTTCCCGTGTCGTGCGTGCCATGAACATATTACAAAGATGATTACATAAATACCCAAACCCAGAAAAGAAATCAAAATTTATCATTCAGATATCTGTCTCACCGGGGATCGAACCTGGATCCAACTGCGTGGCAGACCGACATAGTGATCGCTCTGTCACGCAGATCGTCAAAAAACATATTAAAATGTACTCGATCTACTGCCGTGTGTCTTATCAAAACAAGTTGGATACCCAACAGATTTTATATAGACATAAAAACATATACAACACAAAATTATTATATTCGAACAATATTTTACACAAGATAGCACTCTAAAACTCTAAATATAATTTGTGATGTATGTAACACATAATAAAAAAATCAATGTCACACGGAACATCGCTTACCTACATTTAACTAATGTCTTCACGCGACTGCGTTCGTTATTTACTTCCATATTATTCGTAATGTAAAACTCTTTTATCTTTAAATTATTTCACCCAAGATCAAAATAAAAAAGAAACACATTTCGAATTCTTTCAAAAATTACGTTGTCGTGAAAGCCGCTTACAATCGATGCATGGATTCTTAGGTAAGTTCATTTGCGCTACAACACTAATACAAATATAATTATATTTGTATCTTTGTCCGTCTGTCTATACTTACCTTAGAATCGATACGTCGAGTTAATTATTATATACAATTGGTGCATTTGGAACATCAACCAGATGCGTTAATTCACAAGACAAACACAATTTTTTATTTATATTTCATAAAAAAAAAAAAAACAAAAACCTTAAGTTCTGGAACATCAAAAAACGATTTTGAAAAAGCTCGCGGCGCCTTTTGTGATTACGTAAGTACGTTTGTGTGTCGTTAAATGAAAAAGTAGTAGTAACAACGAAAAGCTCTTTAAAGCGCTCTCGAGAACTTTAGTTGTTTTTTTCTTACGGACGCACTGTTTGTATTGGAGTTTTTTTTCAGTGATCGATCACAGATGCGTTGTTCATAAGTTGAAATGTCTTGTATAGACGCTTTAAGGTGCTTTCTACACTCATAGTCCGACAGTAGGATTTCATCTAGTAGCGTGGGTGCCATGGACACACAAAGACGAATACACAAACACCTAGACACAGAACAGAAATCTAAACTCATCATTTACATTTCTGCCTGGCCGGGGATCGAACCCGGGTCACACTGCGTGTCAGACCGGTATGGTGAGCGCTCCGCCACGCGGGTCGTCTTGTGTGTAAAATGTCGCAAGTATTCTTTGTATAACTTGATTACATCCTTTCAAAGTACCACAGTTTAAATACTGGTTCACTTCTAGGATAAAAAATTAAGTTTAAGCTATATATAGTCTACTAACTTTGAAGGTAGTAGAAATGTTTGGCTCAACTCCAGAGGCAAACAACGCTTTACATTTCTGCCTACTAACAACAGTGCTAAGCGAAAGGAAGAGATAGATTATCCGTGACGTTCCAACTAAGTCCTAAAAAGTAGCAAGGTATCTGTGGCCAAATTCAGGTAAGATTGAACTTATTTGGGAGTGATTACAGATGTTCATGGGTGACACTGGCTAAATTATATAAAAAAGAAAACTTCCAAAGCGACCCTCGGTCTTGAATACGGTCCTCATTCGTCATTTAACTTATTCCTTACTCCTGACTTAAGACAGGGACTACATTTTGATTCGAAAAAATATGGTACTCATTAGTTTTGAACATTATTTGAGTACAAAAAGCTTACAATTACTCAGGCACTCATCCTCAGTAAAAAAAAGAAACTACCCTCGAAAAGAGCAAATCACTGCATTCGTTACCCCCTGTTTGTACAGGCTCTATTGTTTGCACCCCCGTACCTAATTCTTTTAATACCTTGATTCCATTGTTCTTACTATTAGGCTTTTTGTTTTTGACCTGTAATGTTTAAAATTTCCATTATTCTAATTGGATATTTCGCTCGCTATTTACTTTGGTTTATGTTTAACAAATTCGCTTATCGAGTTAACCTTTTTGCTAAGTTTATAGCTAATTTGCTTAGAATAACATTTGGGTGTATTTAAGACATGAAAATTCATTATAAAACTCTCATATATATAACGTTGTTAATTGTTAAAATAAAGATTTTTTAACAGATTTTCAACAAGTTTATATCCGGCACATGTCTTTATTTTTAAAACTAAAGTATTCCGTAGTAGAGGGCTGGTGATTTAAGACAATGAAGAGTGAATATTTTTTTATACGATAAAAGGAGCAAACGAGCATGTAGATCACTTGTTGCTAAGAGGTAACTGTCGCACGTGGACATTTTTAATGAACTTCATACAAAACAGGGGTCCTATAAAGTCATTCTCAGATGTGTTGCTACTCCCGTGGACTGAGATGGTTTCCTTGTATGAAAGCGAGTCGGACATATCTTTAGACGGAATTGGAAATTTGATCACTAAAATCATGAGAAGGATTATGTGATCACTTTGTAGAATGAGTGGCGCATGTTATAGAACACTATAAGTATTCTTAAGACGATTTTATTACATTTTCACGATATCGCCAATCATTGCAATACACATTGTAAGGCATGGCCGAAATTAAAACGTAAACGCAAAATATACAATGCAATGTATGTTCGAAATCATAAACAATCATTATTGTGTTCCGGTATTAACTTACGACACAATTTACGTTCAAACAGACGTTCGTAAAATATTAGTCCGTTTGCTTTACGACGGGGCATTCAAATTTATTAATTACCAAGACACGACATTAACAAAGGTACTCAAAAATGAATTACGATTCTTAAAGTCCGCACAATGGGAACGGACGACGGGCGGAACTTAATATCTTGAAAACAACATTTAAGTGCTGACAGCGCCATGGCGATGAACTTGGGGGATGGGATGGTGACGACATTCCTAATTACTTTTAAATTGAAAAAACTCCATAAATATACCTAATGTGGATATTAAATATCCAATAAAAAATTACAGGAGCAATGTATTCAAAAACATGACTCCATTACTGTTCAGTTTTTCGGACTGGCCAAATTACTTAAAGAAACAAAATGGTAAATTCAAAATCTGATATACAACTCGGACATTGGCACTGACATTATATTAGCGTATAGGGTATATTAGGGTAAATAGAATATATTGTGTGATTGTGACTTTTTGGAATAGTTGGTGAATGCGTAGAAGACGCAAGTATTTATATATATTCTCGATTATATATGTTCGAATTATTATTATTATATATGTTCGAATCCTATCACTGAGTTTTCTAAAATAATGTGCGTATTATAATTTATTTTCACTGCTTTACGGCGAAGGAAAACATTCTGAGGAAACCTGCATATCTGAGAGTTCTCTAAAAAAAGGTGTGTAAAGTCTTTCAATTCGTACTTGGCCAACGCGGTGGGCTATGGCCCTAAACTCATTTTGAGAGAAGACCCGTGACCAGCAATAAGACAATACTGGGTTAACGATGAGTAGCAACGCAACGTTTACGCAATTAATCCCTATTGTCCGTATTTTCGGAGTTTTCCCGTTCGATCTATTTCGGACAGGCTTGACGAAGAACGTTTTGACAAATAAACCCTGTTCTGTATGGATTTTAAGCTATCCAAATAAGTGAATTTGACAGTTTGTGCAAGAGTTTCATATCGAAACGGCAAGACTTGCAATAGACTTATACGATTTTGGATAACATTATTATTTTGGAAAATAATGACTAATATGAACTTCCTGCCTTTTGCTTAGTCTATTACTATACCTTAATTAAGTAGTTATATGTATAGTGTATTGATACCAGCCCTTTGTTTAGAGTACAAAGAGACGAGGGCTTTGATGTAAAAATAGTGCGATGGTAGAACCCACAGCCGAACCCTCGATAAGGGTCCAGTTACCTTGAGAACGGAGTAATGATTTAACCTTTGGAAATAATATTGATATTGATATTATATAGGGTGGCGCGCATGTTTATGGCTGAGGTATTCAATAAAATCTATACTAATATTATATAGCTGAAAAGTTTGTTTATTTGACTGAATGCGCTAATCTCGAAAAGTACTGGTTCGAATTGAAAAAATATTATATTTCAAATAGTCAATTTATTAAAGAAGGCTTTTTAACATAAAATATTTTTTCTTGGATTTTCTAGGCTTTATAACATCACAGATACCGTGGGCTTAACTTGTAGAATTCAATATGTGAAGTACGGAAAAAAGCTTGTTTTTAAAATTACTTATTATATTAATTTATTATTAAGATAACTTTCAGATAACTATATAATCCTCCCTACCTTATAAAAAAAAAATTAACGAGAAACACAATACTCTATTCGGTTGAAAGCATCCATGAACGAAACCTGTACAGTGTTCATAGAAATTAAACTAACTGGAAGACAAATAAAGTTGGCGGCATTTCGATTCACGGTCCGTTAAAAATTAAAGCTTGAACACACATAAGGTTAATATTTGTGAGACAAAACAAGATCGGTATTAACGCGAAATTGATATAATTATCATATGTTACGGGTACTCGCGGGACATGCGGTTTTTTTGTATAAAACAAGATCGATCTGTAGCCTAGAGTAATACTGTAAATACAGAATCTTTGGTATTGACAGGATTTTACGACTTCTGAGGTAGTTTAATACTTCAGAAAGGACATGAAGTACTTTCTGAAGTTAACTCTTGAGTAAGAATTTAAAAGTGATCAAAATTTATCTTATAGTTCTTTTTTAGCCCATAGCATCAGAACAAGGGTAATGTTTTTCGTGTGTATATGTATTTTTTTGTTTGTATCTATGTTTATTTTGACGACATTTCGAATACATGGTCTGCTGAAAACGAAAGTTTAAACACACATTAGGTTAATATTTCTGAGTCAAAACAAGATAGATCTGTATTTACTGTACTTTAAATACGAAAGAATTTTAATATGCTTGTATGGTTAAAATACAGAACCGATTTTGATGCAATTGAACACTGAGGCCGTTTAAAACTTCAGGAATCTAAGAGTTAATTTAAAAAAAATACCGAATATTCGTATTTTTTTAAATTAACTCTTAGATAAAAAGTGTAGTTAAAATGTTAAAATAAAACTTTTTTTTTTAATATGTATGTATATATGTATGAATTGTATGTCTAACTGTTTGTTGAATTACAGATGAATCCATCAACTATCAGATAATCAAATGATATTAGCGTAAAATTATCTCTGAAGGATCAAAGTATCCGGGAAACGTCGAGGTTAATTCTGACTTACCAGGCGCGTATTCCGCGAACGGCGTCGGATTGTGCAATCCGTATTTTAGTTTCCCGGTACATATTCGCTTCCATTTTGATCAATTAGTACTTAATACCCCTTTAAACGCATCACTTAAATCTGAGCTTATTTGTGATTGTTTGTTACATGATACTTAATATTGTTACAACAACGTGATTTGAAATGTTACATTGCTTAAAACATTGTTTTTTGACGTTTTTTAATGATTCTTTGCCAAAATAGCAACATGAAGTATTATACATATCTTTGTAATGTTTTATTCGGTAATTTACATTTGATACCCATATCATGCCATGATAATAAAAAATCGTGCCCTTCCCCCCTGTCCTATTTACAGGCGCGATTTTTTTAGAAATTATGTAGATACCTTATGTTCCTCTGCAAGCTAAAACGATTCTAATGACATGTCATATGTCGAAATTCGTCAAGCAGTGTCAGCTGAAGCGCGTGACAAAGAAATTGACATACATACATACGCCAGCTGAAGCACGTGACAAAGTTACCGACATACATACATACGTTCGAAAAACATTTACATTACCCACTTCTGACGCAGTCGGGTAAAAATGATTGTTTTTCTAATAATAAAATGCGAAAAGATAGAAAACATTACAGATAAGCAACATAAACAAGCCCCGGAAGTATTCAGAGGGTACGTAGTGAATATCACGTAAATTTCAAAAACCATGCAAACCGTTGGTCGTAAAACAAGTAAATTCCCATTATCGTACCTTATCTTAAACAAAGGGCGCGTGGAATCTTTGCGCTTGGTTGAAACTGAATTTCTCGTATGTAATAACATATGTACCTAATGATAAGTAATCCATACATCTTATTAATATCTTTCTTACTAATATTGTGAAGGCCAACGTTTGTGAGGATTTATGTATGTTTGTTAGTCTTTTTCTCAAAATCTATTGGTCGGATTTCGCTGAAATTTGGCACATAGTTTATGACCTCGATTAACATATAAACGTAAACATAACTGAAGTGGGCAGAGCCGCGGGAATAAGCTAGTATAATAAAAATGATAAGAACCCCTGTCCGCACACCACATTTGCAAAAAAATGTGTGGAGAACTAACAGTCATTTATTTTTAAAATTTTATAACATTTGTCTGTCAATTTGTATGTATGTTTGAAGTCACATTAAGCCTTTGAACGGATTTTAAAAGATGGAAAATATATGTATAGTTCGTTCCTTGGTTCAATCGTTAGTTTCTGTTCCATCCATTATTGTTACTTAATACTTTTTTAAGCTATGTTACATTTTTTTAAACGCGGGTGCTACCGAGGGTCAAGTCTAGTCTAGTACATAAGCGGTGTTCAAGCACAGACTTAATAATAAATGAAGGTCGGTTCTAGTACTAAATTCACGAAATCTAACCGAATTTCTTGAGGTACTTTGTTTTGAATTTAATAAAGATAAAATGTCACGTCATATAAAACTAATGTAAGTTTTGTTTTTGAAGATAAAAGTAGCATACAAGAATGCAGTCTATCTAATGGTAAGAGGTCATCAACTCTGCAAGAATCCTCATACATCATGACATCACATCACAGGGACATCTCAGGTGCATTGTTACTAAGACGGTCGTCTTATACAAAAACGAGTGAGTTTCAATTATGTCCAAAAAATGCCTTAAATATAATGTCTGCAGCGACTATACGGCAACTCATCAAAATTAGTGTCACGCGATTCTAAAACACAATATCGAAGTTTTTCCAATATCTCGAACATATACAAGCTCCGAAGTGAAACTGTCGGAGTATAGGTGCCTACACTGATCCCCTGGAACAGCAGGAGACCTCCTTTTTCACCACCACAGGCACTTAGGTCAGTGGGCACGGGAGTCTTTACCGAATCCAAAAACGAAGTTACTTGAAAACAAAATTACATTTAGACTGATTGCAAATTCAATTCTCTGCGGGCTATATCCCTATTACCGTAAATCATATATTTGTCATCCCGGGGTTTAGTACTAGTATAATTCAAATCAAAACAACCCGTCACCTGGGAATAAGACAGTTAAAGGTACAATTAGAGGCACAGGCTGACATAATTCTTAATTATACATTACAGGTGATAAAAATTATATTATTGTCAAGCATTGTTTTTTGAGATTGACGTATCAAAGGAATGCGCTCAATTCTAAATACGAGTGGCGCCATCACTTGGTCGAAAATGAATGTAGAAAATCTTTTTTTTATTAATATTAAATAGCAAACAAGTAAGCAGCCCACCTGATGGTAAATCGTTACTGCCGCCCATGGAAATTTGTAAGCAACTTCATATAGAACAGGGATTCTATATCCCTACTCCCGAGAAATGAGATGGTCGCCTCATATAAAAGTGAGCCGGCACGCACACCCATCCACCGAAACGCAAGAACTGCTTCACGCTAGAAATAGGTGTGGCGGTGATACTTCCCCGGTCGAACTACGTTGGTTCTACCACCACACGAAGATTTAACACGATATGCCAGGGGCATATCGTGTTAAATCTTCGTGTTAGTTTCTTTACCAACTCACCAAACTTTTAGAACAGGTTTTCACTGATGTTATAGGTGTAATTATTGTGCTGATGACGCAGTTACTATCGATTCATTTATATGACTTTCAAACCAGGGATCATATACGCTTTTACTAAGAAGATCTAGAAACGGTGTTTTAAACGTAGTAGAATTCTTTGTGGTTCGACTCTGGAATGCGGTGCTATGTTCTGGTCTGATGGATGTGGTAAGACTTATCCGAGGCCTTCTGAATTAGTCCTTAGGGTGTAGCAAGGCATCTGTGGCTAACCTTAGGTAAGAATCTGATCTTACCTGTTGATTATAGATGTCCATGGGCGGCAGTGGCAACTTACCATCAGGTCGACAGCATGCTCTTTTGCAGCTTTTATACTTTACGTTACTTTTATACAAAGAACAGTGCCAAGCGAGCCTACAAAATCTAAACACACATCGTTTAAATTACTAAGCATCGTTGCTATTCAAATGAGCATACCACAAGCGAATTTAAAACCGAAATTCAAATCACATCTGTCACCTGGGACCAAAGTTGTTAAAGGCAATTCGGTCCGTCAACTACAGGGGGTGGCGGGTAATTCGTAATTCACAAATCAACGCCCAGTATGCTAATTGGTACGACCGTAAGCCGGAGCCACTCACCAGTAATCCAGGTTTGATATACATACGGTTTAATTTCGACACTAGCCGTCGCCTGCGGTTCTGGCGTGTTGAAATATTTTCTACAGTATACGTGTCTATAACTAGGAACATTGTTAAAACGTTAAAACAAAAAACCCGACTGCCTAAAATGAAATTTTTGTTCATAATGATATATATTAAAAATATTGCAATATATAAATATATATATAATGGTCTATTTACTAGCTGTCATTTGATACCCATATTGTCGTAATAGTAAAAAAAATGATCCCTCTCCCCTCTTTTTCCTTTATTTCCAGACGCCATTTTTTTAATTTATAAAGCCTATGTCACTATGCAAACTGTGACGATTCTAATGATATGTCATACGTCACAATTAGTCAATTCGTTTGGGCTGTAGCGCGTGCCAAAGAAATGGATACATACAAACATACGTACATACGCTCGAAAAACACTACCCTCCATCTGACGCAGTCGGGTAATAATGTACTTTAATTGTATAATATGATAAATATATATATTTTTATAAATATGAAGTATCAAACGAGCAAGCAGCCCACCTGATGGTAAGTGGTTACAGCCGCCCATGGACATTTGTAAGCAGCTTCATATAGAATAGGGGTTCTATCTGAAGTCGACCACAGATGCATTGCTACACCCGAGGACTGAGATGGTCGCCTCATATTAAAGTTAATCTTCTCATATTATTGTTTTAGCATAGATCTTCGAATATCCATCTTAGGTCTCACCCAAAGAAGAGTTTTTCCATAATCATCACGAGTGGGCAATGACTGTCTTCACGGTCTTGATCCACAACCCTTTTTTTTGGTTTATTTATTTATCATCGTTTGCCACATGGCAATAAAGTTTTTTTTTAGAAAATTCAATAATAAAAAAAAATTAAATGAGCATGCTGTGATATCTAATCAAACTAAGTACAGTTTACAATTTAAGAAAAGCGTTTATTGTTTTTTTCTTTAAGAATATACACACACTTAAAATGAATCTTGCTAACAGTCGTTTTTGGTACATTTAATTTAATATAACAGTAGGTACATTTATTAAAGAAACGATTCAAAAACCAAAGTTTGTTAGAAAATTTGTTTGGCCTTATGCTGAATTTCAAGGCTCATTGGAAGCAAACTTTTAAAATATAAAAGCTTTATTGTATAGAGCCAGTCTTTCAATCGTTGATTAACGAAATGATTGATCAATTGTTAAAATATATCGCATTATTGACTTATCTAATTTTAGACGTAAAATTTGGAGCAACGTTTGTGTAGATAATATTTTTTCACTTGAACTTAATAAATAATAAATCCTATTTTCAGAACTGATAAACTGATAAAAATAGTCAAAAAGAACACTGGCTCATTCGTAAAAGTAAAAGTGGTGGTGGAGAATAAGTATATGCTTAAGAGAATAACTTATCAACGATGTGCTATCAAACTGGTAGTACTTTTACAAATAAAGTAGATAGAAATAGAAGAAAAGGAAACAGCATCTCAGGTAGGAATATGTTCCTGCTCAGGCTGAATAATTTTAGTATACCCTTCAATAAGTATTTGATATAAAATGAATTTTATGGTCTTAACCTAAATTAATCATAAAAAGCACATTAGTTTTATCAGCTTGCCAATTCTAAGAACACATTTGTACATGGTAACTACGCTTTCTATACTCATAGCCCCACACTAGGAATTTATCCTGTGTTATGGGTACACACACACCGAGACCCAGAACAGAATCTAAACTTATCATCAGATATCTGTCTGGCAAGGGATCGAACCTGGAATCTATGTTCGTGTCAGACCGTTACGGTGACCGCTCCGCCAGGCGGTCGTCAACTCTTAATAATAATAAATAACAACTTAAACTTATTTGTATTGTACTGGGCCTTTGTTAAACAAATGGTTTGTTAACTTCACGTTGATCGATGTTTGAAAAGCGAGCTATGTCCAAAGTTTCTAAGCTTAGTCGAGAGTAAAATGGATCTATTTAATTAGCGAAGAGAAAATTAGAATTAAAGTTGATGAGAAACAATAAGTGGTTCAATTATAACTCTAAATTATAAAGAAATCGTCTAAAATATCAAATTAATGTCTAATTTGATACTTATGATATTATATGTATACATATTTATTACAAAAATTAAATTCCACCTCAAAAGAAACTATAATTAACGAATGTATGTATTTACCTTTAATTAGTTAATGTAACGTTGTGTAATGGATGAAGCTAAAAGGCCTTCTGGCTTTGCTAGCATATACACATTTAATTCTCCAATTTACGTGCAAACCACAAAACGGGTGGTACAATATTTTGTAGTTCGAGAGGCACTAACGTCAACTCTATTTAAAAACAGCAGTGTTACGCCATGCCGTGTCCTAATCTGAAGAAGGATTAGGTAAGGGAAATATATTTCCGAGGCGGTACAATTTAGTCTTCAGGATTAGTAAGGCATCTGTGTTCAACCTTATATACGGCTGATCTAATCTGTCGTTGATTTCAGATGTTTATTGTTGGCAATGGCCACCTACCATAAGAAGTTCCTATCAGTACATTTGGCAATGTATTCCGGGTTATACATACTTTGCTTATCTCTATTATCCGACATAAGTAGTAGTATTGGGTACTGGTCTCCATTTCTTTGAAAAGAATTAAGGTCTGTGTCTACCGTGTTAGAGAAGCTCATGTCTTTGTGTACTAAAAAAAAAAAATTATAAATGTGCCCCGCAGTTTCACCTACTACTTTATAAGAAAACAAAGTAACAGACTTAGCGTGATAATATATAGCCTTCCACAAAAAGGTACTTTTCAACTCAAAAATAATTTTACAATGCGAACCAGTAGTTCCTGAGATTAGCGTGTTCAACCACACAAAGAAACTCATTCGCTTGATAACTATTATTAAGAATAAATATTTATTAATTCATAATTAAAGGAAGCAACTCACAAGCGTGCAAACCTTTATATTAAGTAAGTAACATCTATTTATATCTGTAACACATTTCTAATAGGACAAGAGTACCTCTAAAGTTTACAGACTACGACTTACTTCAACTTATATCTCTCTCGTCAGCCCATTATTGTCCCACTGCTGGGCACGGGTCTTCTCTCAGAGTGAGAGAGTTTTAGGCCACAGTCCACCGCGCTGGCCAAGTGCGAATTGGTAGACTTCACACACCTTTGAGAACTCTTTTTTTTATGAGAACTCTCAGATGTGCAGGTTTCCTCACGATGTTTTCCTTCACCGTAAAGCAGTGATAATTAAATTTTAATACGCACATAATTTTAGTAAAATCAGTGGTGCCTGGGATTCGAACCCCGGATCTTCGATTGAGAGGCCGAGTTTCAACCATTACGCTATCACCGTTCACTTCCACTTACATATATACTTAGGCGATATTACTTTGTCTTAGGTAAGCAGAGAGATAGCAGCGACATTTATGATATCATACACGATCTTATATACGACATCGTAAAATCGAAGCCTTGTATCGAATATGTATCGTAACAGGCCTACGTTCGCATCACTCAATGACTGCCTTTGTTTCGTTCAATTGAGGTCTCTGTGAGATCACGAGAGCTATTTCATGATTTTTTATATAACATAGGAGTAGCAAACGAGCTAAACCTATTTCATGATTTTTGTAAGTGAAACTTATTTAGATTCATTGTCATTTGAAACGGGATGAAACGAAAATGCGTCAAAATAGAGAAACATAAGGAACAGGATAAAATCGGCGAGAGAATGAGATATAACATATTGATCAGTATTTTATAATCTCAGTCTATTATCTACTTATATTATATCTATGTCAACATACACACAGTTTTTATAATATAGTAAACAACGTACGATCAACATGTACCCTATGTTGATCGTACGTTGATGATAAGTGAAATGAAATGTTTTTATTTTTCATAGGCCTACGGGGGCACTTACAAAGTGTCAGTGACAATGTTTTTTCTTACACTACCAGCAACCACCGTAAAAAGATTATATATTTCGTAGTTTGACGTATTTTTGATATTTTAGCAGCAGCTCTATAATAGAATTACTTGCAACATCATCTAGTGCCTATTATTTGTGGTGTTTTGCATAAAAACTGACAACTAAATGAACAAAAAGTATTTAAGGGGCTAACTTTATAATAAAAAAACTATTTTAAAAAATCGATTATTTTTTTGGAAAAACATAGATTTTTGGTAAATCGATTATTTGATGAAAATATAAAATTTATTAATTAAAAGTTGATTTTAGCCCAGCTAAGTCACATCCGTAGTGTGGGTGGTATCTCCGGAGTCAAATGTCAATGGATGTTAATGAATTACTATACTAGTCGACAAAGCTAACTAGACGAACGGGAGGAATGCGGTCTCCCTCCCTGGTCCCGTCTCATGCCCTG
>DWNE01004897.1:0-14604 GCA_018249875.1 Cecropterus toxeus | reverse complement strand
AACTGCTTCACGCTAGAAATAGGTGAGGCGGTGGTACTTCCCCGGTCGAACTACATTGGTTCTACCACCTGGCAAAAGCATGCCGATGGTAAGTGGTTCTTGCCTACCATGGACATCTGTTATCAACCCCAGATAGGATTCGGCTTACCTGAGGTTGACCACAGATGCGTTGCTACTCTTGAGGACTAAGTTGGAACGCCTCGGATAAGAATGTCTCCCACTGCACTAAACGCTGCTATTAATACCTGTAAGGTTACCAATAAACACCGATCCAGTAGAAGGGGCCTTGGGACTTGTATATGTAAATATGTATAAATCTTTTTTTAAGTCTTTACATAGTAGTATGTTATTTTTAACTTTTTCTGATAAAATCGCTTTCTCAAAGATATTTATAGACATGGCCATTCATAAACTGATGTAACCACGGGCGATCAAGGTGTGCCATCAACTATTGTACCCAAATATAGATATTTAATTATATGTAAATTTCCACAAAACTTAGATGTTGCGAAAGTTATCGTTGGAAATTGGACCAACGTGTCTGGCATGGCTTTCTCAGGCTTTATTATGTTTTTACGTAATATAGACTACATAAATATAAAAAATGAATGTGATTTCAAAGCCCGATGCTTTGTTTTGTCACACTTTTCTTCTTCGAATAGAATATATAATAATTAGTCATATTCTTTCTTCCACGATAATATAAATAATTTAAAACTAATATTGTTCCATCATATATCAATCTGCTTGTTTTAATTTTTGAGAGGGTATGGGAATTTTGACAAATATGATATTTATCTGATATTTAACTTAAAACCTTATTTTTTTTTAAACTTAAACTATAACTAAGATCTCGTAAGTTATATAAAATATTTATATAAAAACAATATAGAGGCGAAGAATAACGCCGGTGGAGCCGTGAGCGGAAGCTCAATAATAAATATTTATAAATCGGATACATCTTTGTTAGTCTATTTTTAAAACCAAGTTTCATTTAATATAGGTTGCTGGTGCAGGCTCAAAATTGCCCATTAAGTTGTTAAACAGCTTTGAATCGCCGTAATTACAAGATAATTAAATAACACACGCGCGGCCCGATAGCGTCACCATTATAATTGCTCAAACGCGAATCGTGCGGTCTCATTTTCATAGTCATTGTACCTATAGTTTAGTATTAAATATATACCTTTGAAATTAGGGGGTTGGGGGATTCTACAGATACCAGACTTTTTTGGGATATAGTCACGATATGTGATATTCCGAACCCCTTGGTAGCCTCAATGCGCATATCATAGACGATCCGCGTGGCCGATGCGGTCACTATACCGGTCTATCACGCTGTAGTCTCCGGTTCGATCCCCGACCAGACAGAAATGTAAATGATGGGTTTTGATTTCTGTTCTGGGTCTGGGTGTTTGTGTATTCGTCTTTGTACGTCCATGGCACCGACGACACAGGAGATAATCCTACTGTGGGGCTATAAGTGTAGAAAGCGTTTATGTTCATGTTTATGTTGAATTTAATTTAAAAAATTCAGAATTATTCACATATTGAGGTAACTTTTAATCTTGATTACATTAAAATCCACGTAATCCATCAAAAGTTATTGCAAAATAACAATTAATTACCAATTTTACATTTTTTTATACCAGATGCAACCGCGAGCAGTCAGTTAGTGTTACATAAATCATTGATTAGAATATCTACTCTCTTTTGATAACAATAAATCGAAGGCTTAACGTGGCCTCAGAAAAATCAAATGTTTTAATTTGGTAAAAAAATCTGATCAGTAACAAAATGTAGCGCGTCCCTCGAAGCACGGAAACGTCATAAAAAATTTGCCAATAAACTACACCCATTGGTGATATTACCTCAACGATAATATGATAACACGAATGACTTTACTTAGGAAACATTTCCGCTTCCTATAGTTATGAGATAGGTCACTTGCAGACATCCTTGTGCAAGTGATAAGGCGACGATCGTTAAATATTTGTTACGCTAATTGAAAAAGCAATACCAGTGCCTTTGATATCTCAACCTCACACGGAAATTCTGATTCTTTTTATTATATCATAGATATAGTATACAGTCCACTTAACGGTAAATAGCCACTGCAGCCCGTGGCCCAGTGATCTGTGGTCGACCACAGACACGTTACAACCCCTGAAGACTAAGTTGAAACGTCGTGGATAAGTATATCTCCCTAACCACGGTCTTCAAACCAGAATATAGAAGCGCTTAACACAAATTTTATTAAGAAATAAGGGCGGAGGTGCCACCGAAGTGGAATCACAAAAAAATCTACTCTCATTGAATATTAGCTTCTGACTAATGATCATAGAGTATAAATGACATAGTACAAAATGGGTTCTTTTATCGATGAAAGCACACTCGCGTGTTTTTTATTAAAAATCAGTATGAACAGCTTTAACCAACGCGGCCACGAGCGATGCATTTTACACGCGCGGCGAACGGCAGCACACGCGCGGCTAATTACTGCCGAAAATATTTTGACAAATACATTGTACACAATTAAGGTTGGCCTCAATTTTGGAATTGGAATTTGAAATTTTGGAATTGCCCCGAAACGGGCATCCGCTGCATGCACCCGCGCATGTTTCAACGCACGGTCGTTACGCGTAAGGGTGGCGACTCACGTGTACGATCAGCTGCCGTGCGGTCAACCTCAAAGAACAGATGTAACTATTTGTATGTAACCTATATACCTGAGATAGGTATTGGATTTATGTTAAAGTTTATTTATATACAAACAGTACGGAATCTGACCGCATTACTTAGCATGTCTACTTATATATGGAGGTATAACTTACCAGTAGGTACATTTTAATCAAAATAATGTTTTAAAACGCAATAAAAATAACAAACTTTATTTTAAAATGTACTTAACATTTTTTTTCTAAATTGCTATTCATTATCATTATAATTAAGAAGATAATTTTAAATCTTATAACTTAAGAAATAATAAAAATACTTGCTGACATATATTGGATAGGCAATTTACCATAACCGTACATATCTTAACAACTTTTATTACTATTTATAAATTAAGATTTAATTTATAATTTACCACCTAAAACGGCAAATCCAATGTGCCTTTAAATTTATTATGTAGCACGGTGTTATAAATGAACATTTTGGAAATAAAACGCCGGCCATAAAATACAAAAATACACATTTCCATTAGTGTCCACGAATATATTATACCAACGATATCCAAACTTTATTATGCCGTAGCCGTAGTAAGGTGAAAACAGATTCTGATGTCAACAAAATGTAACTATATATAAAAATACAAAGAAAAACCAATCAATTGCAAGTTGTGACAAGAAGATTGTAAAAAAAAACTTCTAGGGCTTTTACTCTATATTTGTTTAAACAATAATATGTTTTGGTAAATTGTATACGAAAAAATGTGGTGCCGCTCGTATGTGGTGCATGTGGTGCACCAGGTCACTACCATTTGGGAAACGCTGAACTAGACTCATACCGTTATTAGCATCTAACTCAACGGATTGTTATAATGTATTGAATTTATCGCATCCGGATTTGTTGTATTTATTTATGTGATTTAAATATAGATTTGTCGTAGACAAACAATATGATAGACTCCTATTAGTAATAATGATAACCCTTTGATATACATTTCGACCTTCCAAGTAGGGGTCAGAGATTCGAAACATCAGCACGTGCCTCTGATATTTCTCAGTGTGTGTACTCAAGGTTGCTTCTTGTGTTGTCTTGTTACATTTCTAAGTCCCGCAGAGAAAAATGAGACTCGAAGCTCCCGGAAATAACGAGACTATCTCAGACTATTTTATATAACTACTTCTCTAAAATTACTTTTTTTTACTTTCAGTTAATTATTTTTTCTTCTAATAATACATTTAATTTAACGCTTTTCTGGGACTTTGTTTGAGAATTTGTGGTGCTTTTAACAAGTTTACTTACATTAAAAAAGCAAGAGGGACTTCCCGTTGGGAAGCAGTTACCGTCGCTTACTTTATCAACCAGAGGAGTGCTTGACTAAGCTGATTAGGTGGGGCAAACGTTTAGAATATAAAAACAATATTCGTAGGCGCGTGTTGACTTATAAGATTTATTATACTGGTGTGAAACTAGACGCCTGTCTTCTTTTAGGAGTCTATTTATTTAGTTACTCAAGTTCCTTAATGTATGCAATACTGTACTTAACATAACACTACATTTTATTCATCTTGTTTTATGATATTGTGGGTGGCATGGTGCAAGCCATTGCTGGATTTACAAAGAGATATAAATCAATGATTCTTTGGAAAAAAATACAACCTTGATTACTAGAAAAAAAAGATTTATTTGAAAAATTATAATAATTATTTAAACTACTATTATTTCAATACTTACTGGAAACAAAATAAATTAAACCCTAATTTAAGAAATCCATTTTTGTATTTATCCCGATCAACAACCCTTAATTCAGTTTTTTTCACCTCCTGCACCCATATAAAACAAATTGGACCTGGCAACACTAGGCTCGACCCTCATGAAATTGACTAAGTTAGCATCCTCGGTGTGTTCGGTGGACGGTTGGCAGGTGGCACTGCCGTAACGGCCTTGTCCACGGAGACATTGGTACCAACGGAACGGAGCGAAAATTATATTTATATGAATAGCGGTTACACATAAGTAGTTTGTTGGCAAAATTAACTTTAACTTTTTTACAAACGAAACAGTTTTTTTCCATATGATCGGATTTGTCGCGGGTTTACAAACGAAACAGTTTTTTTCCATATGATCGGATTCGTGGCGGGAGCGAGGATCTGTGATTCTGACCTGGGGACTTCCTGGAATCAAGATTATCTTAAAATTGAACGAAAATACCCAATGCAGTTGCTTTTTTTTTGTTACGTGTACCACTCAAAATTAAGTAAAAAGCAATCAAAAAAACTGCTTATGTCACATGTAATACGAATCAAGGATTAATGAAGCTGTTAATATACCTACTACATATAACTACCTAGTATAATTATGTTTGTAGTATATTATTGGAATTATTATCTCTATAAAGTCGACGGGTAACCGCTAGGTTCATGTGGCCTCGGACCAGTCGGGGTGGCGCCGATTAGGGGAGGCCTATGTCCAGCAATGGACTTTTAAAGGCTGATAGATAGACATTGTATAATTTAACATAAGCGTGTCATTTTAGTTAACCAATGGCTGATATATAGGTAGACAGATATTGTTTTATTTAACATAACCGGGACATTTTATTTAACCAATGGCTGATAGATAGACATATATGGTTTAATTTAACTTAACCGGGACATTTTATTTAACCAATGGCTGATAGATAGACAGATATGGTTTAATTTAACGTAACCGGGACATTTTATTTAACCAATGGCTGATAGATAGATAGATATTGTTTAATTTAACATAACCGGGACATTTTATTTAACCAATGGCTGATAGATAGATAGATATTGTTTAATTTAACATAACCGGGACATTTCATTTAACTAATTTGCTACATTGTTGCTCTGTGTACGTGACTATATCGGTTATAGAAACTTAAAGAAATAAGATTAAAATCTATAATTGAAGAAGTAGGCTTTCTTGCGGTAGATTTAAATATCTATTTTTATGACGAAGTTACGTAAATCTACTTTTATGTTATATCTAGCTTTGTATATGGGTTCTATGTCTTTATTACACTGTAGTATAATCGTACATCATAATTGATAGTCATAATAGAGTATCAAATAAGTAAGACTACTTATTAAATTTTTTATCTCCAAATATTTAATATACTTTTAGGAGATGAATTTCGAAGATGTCCTTAGTTCTCATTGGGAGCTACACACACGGGGCTTACATAACGAACCTGCACAACAAAATAGCTGTTTCGATTGTGTGAAGTTGAATCAAAGATGTGAAAATGTATCATTCATAATTATAACTTCACAAAATCGATAAGTGGGAAGAATCTTTCTGTAATTACTCGTCGCCATACAGATAATACACCAACAACAGTTCATGTCGACGACAGGCGCCGATTATCGCCGCCTGTCGCCAGCGATCGTCGCCAACAGACGACAGTCCCTAATTCTACTCATTGTTATCAATCTTATCCTACAAGTGAAAGGTGTCTATCGTGACAGGTCTAGACTTAAGTAGAGAAAGCATGTTAGACATGACGCGCCCATGATGCATAAGCATTAGCATTCATCCTTTGTCACTTGCATTTTGACTTTCTGCATAATCAAATTGGCACAAAAAATGTTAAGTCTGAGTATACAAGTTGTACCAATTTGATATAAGCAATTCCCCATTGTAATTAGACGTACTTTATAATCAAAGTGAAACTTCCGCGTATAAGTAATAACAGATAATTTTATAATTTTTAGAAGTTTTGTCTGACTATTTAAATACTGCTCAGTACTTATTTGTATATGTCAGTTTTGCGTGACCCTGCATTTGAAATCGTCAGTCTCATATTTTTCGCTCCCATTAACTAATAAAATTCTTTACAATGAGCAGCAATATAAGAAATCTGCTAGGGAGTAGATGTAAACCTTAAACAAGTGTTAATATTTGAATGGTCATGATTCAGTTGCATAAGCACGAACCTGGGATTTGTATCCCGAATCACCAGCATAAGACCAAAATCCATACCATTATTCCCATTACACTAATTAAAAATCTACCTCGAACAAGCTCAGTACTTAACTAATTTGGCATTGTTGAAAAGAAACTTCTACATATACCTAATTCTGTGGTATCAGCTCACCATTCCTCGCATCTCGTTAATTAAAAGCTCGAATAGCTGTCATGTGCTCGGACGGTGAATGGGGGTCGTGCAGAGCGCTAATTGGGTCATGTTTTGACAAATGCATTCTTTTTAATTAAGAGTAGTCACATTCCTTTTGGGCTTTGTGCTCATTTTTCCTAAATAAAGGCGAATAGGCAGACGATAATATGACACGAGCGGTGAACAACCTGTTCCTTCCACCACCAAAGGAGAGCTACTACCGTGGCAAAGTACTCTTCAGGCATCTCCCAGTTGTAGAGCAATCAGTGTCAAAGAATAGACATAATAAGGTTCACCATACGGACCACTAATGGCTTAAGAGGCTCCTCGTAGTTATTTTCAGTTTGTGCATACTAAACTGCAAACTACGGCGATACCGCGAGCGGTAATCACAATTCCTAATCACACAAAAATGTTATCCTATCAGGAACAGCGAAGCCTGCAGTAGCTCTGCAACGTCAACCCGTCAGTAATCACGGCTAATCGCTTCTGAAATTACGTGCCATTTCACCGTCCGGATTCCGAGTTAACATTTCAAGTCTGAAAATAAATTTATGGTTCAGTAAAGTTTTTATGTCCGTGTGTACCCACAAACGGAAAGGAATCCCAGCAGAAGTAATGGTGCGGTTTAGTGTTGCATTTTGAATTTCGCGCACTGCAGTGGTGCACTCTGGTAATGGATTTGCGGATTGTAACGAATGTCTTTTTTTAATGAGCAAAAATTTGCAATTTTTGGCGAAATAAATCTTCCTGTATTTTTGTAGACTCGACAATTTTATTGGCTGCTACAAGTCTATGCTCCTATTGCAATTAAATACAAAAAAAAATATAATACAAACTGCGATGACACAACACATGAAACCTATTTGATTAACAGCAAATCATAAAGTATTTTTTCTTGCATGTATTAATAAAAATAGGATGTATATTAATGTATAGTTAGGATGTATGTGTGTTTGCTGGTACTCATTCACGCAAGAACTATTGGTCGCATTTCGCTGAAATTTAGCCCACAGATAGTTTATGACCTGGAATAACACACGAGATACTCTTTACTGTGATAAACGTGACCGAAGCAGGCGGACCCGCGGAAATAATCTAGTATTAATATAATTTGAATTTTCTACACTCTTAATCATGTTTCTTTGCTATACGTCCGTTTTGTACTCCATAAAAGTAGTTTGAAAAGACATTTGCACCACCCGTTAATTTGCCAGACGAATCCTCGACGGAACGATTGCGACACGAGCGTCGCTTGCGCGTACGCGGGGTGATTTTAAATCAAGCAATTTTACACATCAACTAACGACTTTAAAGATCTCTAGACTGTCTCTAGTAGGCTATCCACGCTCTATGCCGCTTATTTTATGGTTGATATACAGATAACAAGCTAAAAATCAGCCAAGTGCGAGTCGGATTCGCGCACGAACGGTTTCGTACCATTATCTACACACAAGCGGCAAAAAAATATCACGTTTTTGTATCGGGGCCCACCTTACTAATACTTTTACAGCGCAGCCTTAATAATACTTTTTACCTTTTGGGTACGGAAACCAAAAAAGAAATAATAGCCCTGTAGATTGAAACTCGTTCGCTCAATCTTCGGATTCGAGGTTCATAGTCACCGGTTCAGACACGCATGTTAGCTGACTGACGTGACTGCAGTGGGCGTTGATATTTCACAGGGACACGCTGCAGACCGTCTCCTGAATTTTGTCACTTAGTAACCTCCGACGACATTCGCGGGAACTTGTATCCGACCGAATCTTTGGCTTCTACTTCGGCTACATTTGGCCAAAAAAACCATCTTCGGTAAAATCTTCGGCTTTTGCAAAAATGGGCCGAAGGTTCGGCCGAAACCGAAGGTTTCTAGCAACAATTGAGCAAATTATATCGAATGCAGTACACCGCGATTGAGATTGTAAAGTGCAGGAGTAAGCGCACACTCAGTAGTGAGCTTGCTTTACCAGTTGTGTTTGAAATTCACATTATTTCGAAAAAATATCATTTTTGACAAATTACAAAGTAATTGTAATCAGCTCTAAAAGATGTTTATATATAATCAACATAAACAATTACATAAAAAAAGTTTTTTAAATTGGCATATTATACTGTTTTAGACAAATTGGAACGGATTTTCGTGTGGTTTTTAAACATTCGACTTCGGCTTCGGCCAAAAATCGACCTTCGGTCGGACACTAGCGGGAACAGAGAGAGTGGTGATTCCAAGACCGAGACGACACTGCACATTAGCTAAATGGATGTCCAAATAGCAGCATACCGATGACTGAATCGGATTATATTACAAACATGTCCCCTTATTTTGCATACGCAATTTTAGAATATGAAATTAGTTTTGACACATAATTATACATACATTGTGCGATCTAATTAAATATTATAAGAATCTAATAACATATTAAATTCAAATCAATAGCGCATTAATTCACAATTTATATTCTATTACGGAGCCGAAATTGGTTTTTAGTATTCATTTTCGACATTAGCTTTTGTGTTTATGATGAAGAATTTAATTTTTTGCCGTGGTTCTGGCCGTTCCAGTAATTGTCGTTTTACGTGTTTATGACTCTCATTGCATAAGGAGTTGTTGTCTATGACGCTATTTTTATATACCAAAGTCATAATCCATACAATAAATCGTCTACAAAGAGTATACTTTTATTTAAAAAAAAATCATACAAACTATAGGTATCATAGGGAGGCGACTAATGGACAAAATTCAGGGGGTGAGAAGCAGTATATTTCAGTATAACATGGTCGCCTCATATGAAAATGAGTCGGCATCCAAATCCTCAATCGAAACGCAAAAACCGAAATAGGTATGATAACTAGAAATAGATATGATATGACTGACGTTAAAAATAGGTGTAGCGGTACTTCCCCGGTCGAAATACACTGTTTCTACCACCTGTCTTTCCACATCCTTCAAATCCAGAAGGCAGCAACCGTACACTGCCATTATATGGAAGATATATCACTTTTACGATAGTATCACGGGAATCGTGGTCGCGGGGTCACCGGCGGTGTCTATTTAGAGTCCATAAATGTCACAGTGGTTATTTATGACAGTTTACTGCCAACCGGCGTCATATCTGTCATAAATATCCGGCGGTATCTAATGTTCATATCTGTCATAATCATGTCGAACACGTCTTTGATTACAATGTTGTAGCATCTTTAAATTCTCAGAAGATAGTAAATATCTCTTCGGAGTTCTGATTTATGATGAAAAATGAATATATATTTCGAGGAAAATGTTTGTCAGTTTAGGTACTAATGTCACACCACTTTCTAAACAATCGTAATATTTATTCACGTTTGGTCTTACACGAAGACCCACTTAACTACCACCCCTTTTACGTCTAAAATCATAATTAAAATTAAAATAATTTGAAGTCACTTTGCTATCCTACTACGAATAGGTAGAGCAGGACTGATTAGTAGCAAGGAATCACGAAAGAAGTCCAGGTAGAAAAAGTGCTATCCCTACTTGAATTTTCAGGTTTTAAAGTACAATAGGAGCAAACTAGCATGGAATTCGCTCGATGGTAAGTGGTCACTGCCGTTACTGGACATCTGTAATTAACTTCAGATGAGATCAGTGTCCAACATGAGGCTCGCCACAAACACGTGACTACATATAAGCACTAAGCGTCTCGGATATGCCGTCTTCCTTATCAAAAAACCATCAATCTCTAAAGAAATCTGTTAATTAATATCAATACATGGTTATATGAGTCACCAAGGCACCAGTAGGTGCGACAACGTGACAAAGATCATGCAACACGGAGCCAAGAATACACTGAACAACTAATGACAACAATACAGTGCAATTACAATACAAAAGGTACACAAAGGCGATAATATAGAAATGCATACCGCATTTTACGCGTTTTTCAATTTACTGCAATAACATATAACAAAACACGTTTGTGTATATCGTTACTGTTTAGTTACCAGTTGCAATGTTCGATATTATTAATTAAACCGAAATAAAAACTACACAATATTCAGCGAAGTGGAACATGAATAGTTTTCGATTTGAATTAATTATTATTATTATGTTTTTGTAAATATGTGTGTTGTACAATTTATTTCGATATTATTATTCTATGACAGTTCTTATCGACTATTAAATTACACGTATTGATATACGGATCGATTTTTTGGAATGTAACTCTGGAATAGTAGGATTTTCTCCTGTGTCGTGGGTGCCATGGATACACAAAGATGAATACACAAACACCCAGACCCTGAACAGAAATCTTATCTCATCATTCATATTTCTGTCTGGCCGGGAATTGAACGCGGGACCTACTGCGCGTCCGACCGGTATGGTGACCGCTCCGCCACGCTGGTCGTCAAATGCTGGGCAAAGTAATCGCCTCTCCTCCGCAGCGTAGGGAGGATTGCAATATTTAAGAGTTATCATTCATCCTCGCTACTTAACTCGTAAAATTAAACAAACAATCATTTCTTTTACGTCCATTCTGCCCCCGATAGTCGATAGGCGCATGTAGCAAGTCGAAGGAGTCGCAAGAAACGAGACATCGTTCACAATCATAAAGTAAAATAAAAAATCTGCATCTTAGAAACAATTTGGAGGAAATGCTAAATCTTCATTGAATAGACAAAATTAGCAATAACATTTATTTGCAAATTTAACAATGCAACGGAGCGAGATGCGTCTTACTTCCCGAATCCCTCAATATCGAAAAGCATGGTAGTGCTTTGCCAAATTCTTTCTGGCAATGCTATGTAAGTTACATAAAAAAATGTCATAATATGACATTTTTGTATGTAAGTCTCATATTATGAGCATTATTAACTATCGCGGGGAGATGTTTCATGTCATTCTAACTGCAAATTTGTATGTGCCTCCACAGGCCTATACAAGAAACAGACATTTAATTTCATTAAGTAAAGTCACGCGCAACACTTTGTTGTCGCACAAAACAATTCAGCAAAGGATCAATGTAACGAGCCATTGAAACTGATGTACGGTTGGACAATGCGAGGTGCAACAACCCAATGCAATCCAATTACACAAAGACGTACGGTGAGTCACGCTGTCATAGGATAAAAACGGATTATCTTGTCTAAAGCTGTATTGGGGTGTGCGCACACTGTTCTACACTACTACTAGTCATGAAAAAATAATCGTTATTACCCGACTGCGTCAGAAGGGGGTAATATTTTCGAACACATGTATAATGTATGTTTGATTGTATGTTAGTCCATTTCTTTGGCACGCGTTACAGCTCAAACGGCTTGGAAGATATGAGCTATCATTAGGATCTTCTTAGTTTGCAGAGTGACATAGGCTATGTTAATATTAAAAACAAGCGTCTACAAATAGGAGATAAAGAGGGAGGGATGAACGACTTTTTTATTAACCGGTAGTAGGTTCATTTTTTGTATGAAAAGAGAATACACGGTTTTGCATGCATACACTGCTGTATTACGACCATGACAATAATCATAAAAATCAAAAGAACTTTATTAAAAATTGATAAACTATAAGACGTTTGTGGAAGATACTACGAAACTCAAGAAATCGAACCAAACTTTATTTATTTATTCATAATGACACACCAACAGCAACATACAAATATTCATACTTAGGTTCTACATCATATATAATGGGCAGGTATGTATGCCAATTATAGGCGTGACTAACATTGATTTTAGTAACAAAAATTTAGTAATAAACTTATTTCAGAAAAGATGTATCGCCTCAAACTTTATTTACAGAGTTATACCGAATTAGGTGTAACATAAAAATCGACAGTGTGAGTACAATGCCAACACATATTACATTACACGTGTAAACATACTATACTAATAGATCGAGTCGTGCTACGCAAGCGACTAAGCCCTCTCTTAGTGTGAACCAACCCTAAGACTACATTATTCTACGCTGCACTAATCCTACGTCTGCAAGTTAATTCCCACCCCCACCGACACGATACCTTTTGGTGTTTCATATAAAAGGTGTATAGTGAAATTTCGGTAATTTTAACGTCAAGGGAAATGCAAAAAAAAAACAAGTTAACGAGTCTTTGAGTTAGCGAGAATTCGATATAAAGGGATATATCATTAAATTAAATCTAACTCTAGTTAACTAGCAGACGAAAGAACGCTTATTTCGGTGTATAACAATGTGTCTCTACGTTTTTTTGCACAAAAAAAAACACCCAGACCCAAACTGGAACATTTAACAATAAGAAATATGTCTAGCCAAGGATTAAACTAACTGCGTGTTAAACCAGTAAACCGGTGGTGGAAATTATTTGAAAATCTTCTCATTCTGACCAAAATCCATTACCCAGCAATGGTACCACTGGGTTCACGGTGATAAAGCCGTTATCATCGTACCTACATTACGTTTGAACGGTAACGTGTAATACATAATAATGACTCACCCCGCCTGACCTAAATATATACATCGGGTGATGATCAATGCACGAATAACATTATAGAAGAATCTACATTCCACTTTAATTATTTCCATACGAAATTTTGCATTTCATGAATACATTTAATGCACAAAGGTTGTTTTTCACCCAATTATCAAAATTTACATGTTTTTGTAAATGTTTCGTGTCTCTGGGTTTAATATGTTTGGAAATTTATATATGTACAGCTTAAGGAATATATATAAAGATGTGGAGCGAAATTTCAGATCCCTTAGTAAACACTGCGCGAATGAATGAGTACGAGATTAAGTTCAGTTATATTTGAACTTTACGATAAGGCATACGGGCTACCTGATAGGAAGTGATGGAAAATAGGCACCGTCGCCTATGGACATTTGCAACATCAGAGGAGTCGCCAATGCCGGCTTTAGGATAGTAATTTTGTATAATAAGTGTTACTTATATGTATATTAAATTAAACTGAACAAAATCACTGTTTAGATTCATCGTCAACCCTTTATTGTCCTACTGCTGGACATAGTTCCTCTCTCAAAATGAGAAACTGTCAGGTCATAGTCCACAGCGCTGGCCGAATTCGAATTGGTAGACTTCACACACCTTTGAAAACTCTTTTTTTAGAGAACTCTCAATTGTGCAGGTTTCTTCATGATGTTTTCCTTCACCGTAAAGCAATGATAATTAATTTCTAATACGCTCATCATTTTAGTAAAATCAATGGCCTGGGATTTCAACCTCGGACCCTATATTGAGCGGCTGAGTTTTAACATTAGGTTATCACTGCTCCTTAGTTAGGGCTAAACTATGTTAAAAGAAAAATCGTGCCTAACCTGCGTTTGCACGTGCCTTAAATCACATAATATCTATTTCCTCTTAATCTGGAAAAACCCTAACGCTTGATAAAAAAATCTCTGCACTGCATAGCAATTGTATGTAATTTATTTCGATTTAAACTTCAAGAGTTATTCGGCTGCGCGACATTTATCACCACCCATATCCCAAACTACATCATGTATGTATGAGAACAGGTTTAGCATATTCCTGTTTCATTGGTATTCATCATGTAAATCCGATCTGATGCAACAACTGGTAACAGTTTTGTAAAGAACTGCACTTACTCGTGGATAGTTCGACCCAGCGGAGGTTGCATAATATGACTCACCCTTCGTGACCTAACGATGAATGAGTGTACAATGCACGAAGAACCTGTAATAGTATAGGGTGAAATTCTTTCCGGTTTTTTCATTATAAGATTGAAGTACGAGGGGTGGTCCAAAAGTTCGCGGAATGGAGGGGATGGAGTGGGGATAGGGTAGCTCGCTTAGTGTCATACTA
>DWNE01004896.1:0-14604 GCA_018249875.1 Cecropterus toxeus | reverse complement strand
GAACTGCTTCACGCTAGAAATAGGTGTGGCGGTGGTACTTCCCCGGTCGAACTACGTTGGTTCTACCTCCTATAAAATTCGTGCAGTAATATCACATAGACTAAATTAAAAGTAATTAAAGAACCTTTTGCGTTTTAATTATCTTTACCACGGTTTGAGGGTCGAACTGAACTTGGTAATATCTACCTGAGAAGTAGCTTAAATTCTAATAAAGGAATACTAACTTTTTCTCCGTGAATAGGTATCAAACAAACGTTTCTTATCTCATCTGACGTCACTACCAAGTTTCCACATATATTTATTCTAATGATATTCATATTATGAATGCAACAAAGTCTATTGAGCTAGATCAATTAGCAATGCTTATCTATTTTTCCTTCAGAGCAGTCATGTAATTGCTGTAATTTGCTGCAATTCGCTGCTCTGATCTGAGTTAATTTAGATTACGTTGGTTCGTTTGTTAGCGGTGACTCAAGACTTATCATTTTTTTTTTATATAAATGGACGACAATGCCATACGCCTGATTGTATATAGAGCCTCTTCGCTTACTAATAACTCCTATTAATAATACGTACACAAAATCAAAGTCCTGCTTAAGGTCAACCACAGGGTTATATACGATATTATCTAAACCATAATATCCTTCATCTTTAGGGATATAAAGCATACATGCGTTAAACCCCTATGGACTAATTTGTAAGGTCTCATATAAGTTACTATATTCTACCACTAACTTTAAATCAAACACAGAGGCGCCTAATATTGCATTAATAAAACATAAACGTGTCACTGGTTATTTTGGAATCCAAATATAAAAGGGCTTTAAAGTAAAATACGAAGTAAAAAATATTTATTGTACTCCGAAACGATTGATAATAAAAATAGCAGACACATAATCTAAGGTACCTACAATAGACGGCCTTATTACAAAAAGGCGACCAGACAACCTTTGAAATATTATAAGAAATCATTTCAAATACAGAGGTCACAGCGTAGGGGTAGACACGTGTATAAAATACATCGATTGATATTTAAGCAACCAGTGGAAAAGTAAAATAACTTCTGAGACTTTCTGTCAATTGCCTGAGTGTTGTTAAAAGTAATAATGTAAATTAATATGTTAAAAGTTTTTACTAAAACAATTTTTGCGCCAGATCATTTTTAACATTCTTCTGAGAAAATCCTTACATTTGTAGGGGGTGCTTAAAAAATGGTCCGTCATCTTAGGGCCTCCGTTGTATGTTGTATTTAGAGATGACACTAAACTTATCATGTATTGTCAACCAAAATAAATTTCTATGCAAATTTTGAGCTTAATATGTTAGGGCGACTGGTGTAAATTGTTTGACCTCACAAGAACTCAAAAAGCAAGTTAAATGAAAGCTTTTAATAAAGCAACTCGTATCTTTTCTACTTACATACAATTTGGTATTCACAAACTGGAATCAAACTCGCGTTATCTTCTAGAATAATTATAACTCAACCGTGATAATGTACCCGGTGTAGTGTCAAGCTAGTTACATTGTTTTGCCTCTTGGGTGTTGTCTGCATTAAACTTTCCCACCCATTTTCCAAAATGTTAGACCGAAATTAACTAAAGGTACACGATCAGTTCAAAACGACCATATTAGTATATTTGTCTAAAATATAATGCATCTAAATTTATATTAAAGCAAAATTTTATAAGACAAATGAGAGCATGGTGATGATTATTCGTTACCAATCGTAGTGGTTTGATATTCGAATGATAATATAATTAAATCCAATTACTGTCTCCCATCGACATGTATAAGCAACTACATATAGATAGAGGTTCTATTTAAATTCAACTAGCTGAAACACCCATTCTTTCGCTACGTGACAAAAAATAGTTTTTACTTGCTTGGAGGTACATGAAAAATGATAAGGATCTTCCGGATAGGAAGATCCTTATGCCTCCTATATGCCATCAAAAGGTTGCTGTGCTTTTTTAGCATTCCCTTTTTATTTAAAATGGAAAAATGAAAGTCTTAACCAAAGCATGTAGTGACGTCGACAAAATAGTCGCCATCTTTAAATAGTAAACAATACCGAAGTCAAAAGCAGCCTATAATAGATTGACCAGTTAAATAAGTTAAATCCATGCAAAATGTCATTTAAATCCGATTAGTAGTTCTTGCGTGATTGAATAACACACAGACATTATCTCATTTTTATTTATTAACGTAGAATATATAAAAAAAATCTTAGAAAAATAGTGTAAAACCCGCTTTTATAGCCGGAAACTGGTTGCACTGCTGTTACCATTGTAAAGTGAATTAATTATAAAATTTCTTATCTTTTCTTAATGCAGTGAGTGATAAAATCCCATTTGAATCACACATTCAATTACTGGTCAAATAAATAAAGTACGAGAGATGTTAGCTCTAAACGCCTGTTGTAACATTCAATTAACAAAATTAATGATGTCTGTAAATTTGAAATTGCGTAATTTTATTTTGCATTTATATTCAATTATGGTACTAACACGCTCCTTTAGCGGAATTAAATTTATTCAGGTTATATGATTTATTCATTTAAGCGATCAGCAAGCGAGACGCGTCGCCATATTGCTCGTGTTGTTTGTAATGAACAACACTTAAATTATTAGAAAATAGGGAACTGCAAAGTGATATTATTACCTTCTTTCTAGTGCGTTTGTTGTTGTTATGTGTTATTATAATGTTGTTAGTATGAAATAAATGATCCTGTTTATCTATCTATCTATATGATCCTAAAATTTGTTGACCGTACCTTTTTATTAGGTTGAAGTGGCAAACGAGCATGCAGTCCACCTGATGGAATGTTGTCACTGCCGCCCGTGGACATCTGTAATCAATTTCATATAATACATGGATTCCATCTCAGTAACAGGCACAGCTTTTTCCGGGGGTTAAGATGGTCGCCTCAATTGCAAATAAGCCGGCAACCACACCTTTCCACCGAAACCAAGAAATGCTTCACGCTAGAAATAGGTGATATTCGGAATATAGTGACATTGAAGACTTAACCCGGAGGCCACAAAACATTCGTTTGCCATTGCAAGCGTTAGCATTGAGCGTTTAAATAAATGCACGTATTCGCTGATCCTTGTAGCGCCAAGAATTTTTTTTTGTGACCCCCTAGTATTACTACTACAATTTTGATGTTTAACATAGTTAAACTTCAAAATTTTTACTTTTTTTTGTAGTATTTTTCGTGTGTGTGACTGTGTAGATACAGTTAGTTTTTTTTAGTGTGTGTGACTGTGTAGATACAGTTAACAAATCAAATTACGTATTAAAGGTAGTCAGAATCGCATATTATGAAGCTAATTATCTAATTAACATACTTGTTTTGGTTTACGTGCTGTTTTATTGTGTAACCCATCATAGAATGATACTACTTTCGATCCGACAACTGTAGTTGCTACCGTCTCGTGCTCTAGTAATCATCATCGGCTCTGTATTACGCCATACAATTAACAGGGCATAGGGATTGGTTTAGAAAAAAATATTTTAAAAAATTCACCATGCTGGCCTAGTGCGGACAGTAGACTTAGAAATCGTTGCAAAGTAACTAAAAATGGAACGTTATTAATAAGAGTTCGTTCTCCGTCCGTCTGTCTGTCTCCAGGCTGTATCTCATGAACCGTTACAACTAGACAGCTTAAATTTTCACCAATAATGTATTTATGTTACCGCTATAAACAAATTCTGATACAAATAGAAAAATAATAAAATAAATATTTAAGGGGGTACCCATACAACAAACGTGATTTTATTTTTGCCTTTTTAATAAATAATGTTACGAAACCCTTCGAGTGAGAGTCCGATTAGTATTTGGCCGATTTTTTAAAAGACTAACTCTTGTTTAAAAAGTGCGAGAATTCGATTTCTTTTGCGTGTGTCGGATTTGAATCTTAGATTCCCAGTATGAGAAGAAATTCCTTCCACTAGACTATGATTACCAAAATTATTGTAAAAACTCACATAACTACAGCTATAAGGTAGAAAGTTAATAGAGTTGAACTATAAAGCGGTTGCCATGAAATACCTAATTAAAAGTGCATCGCGTTTCGCACGAATTGTCCGTCGGTGTAACGGGGTCAACCATAACTATAACAAACACAAGTGCACCGATACTGCTTATTACTGTTCACCGTCGCATATTAAACACTTCGCGAAACTACAAAGCGTGGGCGAGTTCAGCGAAAACGATAATCTGTATGTGGTTTTGTTTTTTTACGGCACTAAATGCTACCAGCATATTAATGGTGGAAATAAACTTTTAAAATATTGTTTTGTGGCAAAATTTTGTTTTAATGACGCAGAATGAGCTAATTAAATACGAAGTTGATTTTTGAATGTTACAACAGGCGTTTTTTTTTTCTATTGCTATTTCTACTATGATCATGTACATAGTTCACCTGATGTAGAGTATATTGCATGGGTATGGGTATTAATTGCCCTCAGATAGGATTACATTCTGTCTAAGACTAAGCTGAAATACCAATACGTGTTAGATTAGCTTGAAGATCAGGTCCAGGCTTTTTTGAGAAAAAAGACCCGTAGCCAGCAGACCCAATGATACAGATACTTGTTACTGTATTTGATATAACACTTAAAATCTGTTTCCCGCTATCCATAACGTGTGTAAATGTGTGTATAGTAATTTTCGACAGTCTTTGTTTGATTAAGTCTTAGAAGCAATTTTACGCTTCTGACAGACATTTTAAAGAATACTAAAAGTTTTGTAAGTGGCCAATAGGTGAAAATAATCACCCAGGATTGCAACTGCGACTGTAAAAAATGCAAATGACTATACATAATCGGCGTGGAACCGTAAAGCCTTTGGTATCCGTTAAAGAATTATGGTACTTGAATATATTATGATACAACAAATGAGCAAACATCATCTCATTTATCTTTGACGCATGTGACACATACCGCACCGAATACTTCTCTGAACGTCCATAAATAATTATATATGAACAATTCTATGGAAGTTGCATAACTAGGTAAAACTGATGGAGTTACAGGAAAAGGCTTCCTTGTCAAACAGGCAAATTGTAAAGTAAATATTAATATAGCGAAGTTCCCTTAGCTTTGTATGTGTCGATCGTGCCGCTTTTACATGGCCACTTAGCTAAGGGCCCGAGTGCAAGGCAGCTTTTAACATCGATATGAGCGATCCAGTCTTGAAAGAACTATTTAGAAGGTTAGAGTATAGTCATATCTTGATCATTATGCACTCTTGGATACTTCATGATTCATATTTGCATATTTTATATGTTACGATCATCCTATTTTGACAGAGTTCGAGCAGAAGATTATTTCGCGTAGCAATCCATACTTAAAAGACAGAATATTCTATCAAACATGACTCTATTCTCATCTTGATTTTGTTGCATGTCTTCATTTACGTATACTCTTACTTTATGATACCTATTTGCTATCGAAAGATTCTTTCCCTGAGCATTGAATGTAACCATCTTACGTCTTTCACAGAGCTCGAATAGAGGGTTGCACCGCGTAGCAATCCACACAAGACAAATAACTTTAAAAAATATGGTTATATTCTTACCTTTTATTCTTGATCCACTGTTGACGTCAAATATACGAGGTAGAACATCCTTTCACACTTTTTACTCTACTTTGTTTGTGCCGGTGTGCTTCTTTTGCCTATACACAGAGAATATTAGAGCTTGGGTGGGAAGGCAGGCTTCTTACACCCAAAACTAGATTCTTGGAAGAAAAATAGTACCATATTATTTATACGTTTTTTGGGTTATAAAATATTAGCTATAAGCAAATGTATCTAAAACTCTCTTCCAGTTTTTCCAGTTCATCTGTTTCTTCGGTTATGTTTTCTCACTGTTGACTGTAAAAATACGCAGAAGTTACAGTACTTTCTCAAGAATTTGCCATATAAGATCGGATGACATGAACTTAATGCATATAATTTTAGTGAATACATTTTAGAATTAGAAATTAATATAAACATACAACGCATTTAAATAAACTGTCGTTTAATAAACTGTAAAAATATGATTTATATCGTGCCACAGAAAAACATCGGTCTGCGTCACCGAAAAAGTAGCCGTTTGCATCGACCCTAATAGCTGGTACCAGCAGCTTACTTAACGGTCTGTTTGATGGCTTGAATAAAACCGCCCAAGCCAGCAAAAGCAAACATTTTACGGGTTCTAAGTATTGGAAAACATTGCATTTCTAACGTTTAGCTCCCGTTCGAAACTCGCCAGGTGTCCCATTGTTACGAGGCTGTAACATTTTACTGCTCGGCTTTTATTGTTTACTCAACACCACTTAGTAAACAATGAAGGCCTCTGGTTGATTTTGTGTTATTAAAATTACTTTATTAAATGTTGGAAAAGTGCTCCTTCATAATACAAAACCGCAACATTAATTGTATGACTCTGTATATAATATATGTATTCAATTAATTGCGTAATTAATAAATAATTTAAAAATATCTTTCCTCAGTTCTATTTTCCCAATTGATAAGCTCTATACTTTGATTGAAACAAACAAACTTGGCGAACCAAAGTTTATCAGTGTTCGTTTAAACTAATTTTCAAATATTACATTGTTTAATAGGGTACATAAATAACATAGTCTTGTCTTTGAATGCTTTCAAAGATTCAGCCACAAATAAGGATGTGCCTATTTTCTAATATACAGTCTGATTTTTTACAAATTATTATAGTTGTTGCCTCCGTAATCAATTTCTTAACAGCAACTGTTTATAAATAATGTGCAAATTCCAAATGCGAGTTAAATAATAGACAAGAAATATCGATTAACACGTAATGACATCAATCACATATTTTGTAGAAATGTTAGATCGTGTTCGTGTACGTAAAGTGAGGCATGGAGAATGTGTTTATTCATGGCGCATGCCTAGATTGGCAGGAAGTCGCCTGTTCGGTGAATCGCGTGGTCGCGGCGTCAACCGACATACGACACTTACCAACGCATTCTGATCACCCATTAGCAATAAACAATTTACATTCACCAACACACCAACTACAATTACATATTATTACCCCTTTGTGCGAACGCCCGGCCGTGGGAAGGGACACGGGTATAGTGAATGTTATATGATGCCTAGGTTTTAATAAACAACCATTTCGTTTTTTTTTTGTTTTCTGAAACACATATCTAAAATTTCGAAATCGATTCATTATTTATTGGGAGTGAATGCTATTGGGCATTATATTGGTATATTTTTAGATGTGATGCAAAAAGTATAAATATACTGCGTATAAGAAAAATCCATTACGCTTCGAGAATAGTGTCCTCGAAAATTAATAAAAGATACATGCGGGTGCGATTAAAGATTATTACCCGCAGATTATGCAAAATTATTCTATTTTTATCACTCCCACCAAAGGAATTGTTGTCAACAAATGCAAAATTTATAATAATTAGATGCTGAATGTGAATTCCTTTGCCGGATAAAGAGGTCGGTAAATAAACCGAGAAAAAGTTTTATCACTTCCATATTTAGTTATACGACATCAGAACGGACGACGTTCAATTGACCCAACGGTGGTGATGTGCCAGACGAGGTATGGCGGTAACGGATTCTTAAACCCACATTTCCTAGTACAGATAGCTGGCCGACATCGACGTCTTCAGACACAGGATGCGAGCGAGTTCACCGCCCCGCTCTCGTCCTAGCGTTGTAACCCAACACTCGGTTAACATAAATTGTGGTTTTAAACGTTCGTCTAGGTGCGGTCGTCTGGACACCTGAATGCGGCCGATTAATACAACCAATCAATCATTCTCACTTAGTCGTCGGCAGAATCGAAAATTAAATTGTTTGTGTTTATGAATAACGGCGGTTATGCAATCGAAAGCAAATTGAGAATATTCATCGCCTGCCTTTCGCGAAACATCCGATCTGTGGGTAAAGTAAATAAAATTATCTTGGCTGCGTACGATTGATCCCATCGGACACAACGCTCGAACACACGAACAAGCCGAGCGGTCATTGGCTCCGGTTGCATAAGGCACGCGAGTCATTCACGTGCTAGGGCGGATGATCTACACGTCGTCGCGCGGATAAGTAGGGTTCTAGGGCCCTCGAGTTTGATTTAAGAGAGAGCAGTGCCCCAGATCGCTAGTGCAATTAAGGTCATTGCAGACGATGTGTCGCGGGCACGCGAGCGTTGGCCCTCATGCCCCTTCGAACATGTATTGAACTAGACGTATCGCATCTCACCTTTGAGGCGTGTCACGAACTTTATCTTACCGCGAACATGCCTTCATGCCTATTATATTAACACACAATGTGCTACGTTGTATTTCATATATATCGCATTATCCAACGACGAATAAAATTATAACTCGTACCTAATTTGTCAAGAAGACTAAACTCGCTGTTGTATAGCTGTGACCAACACTATTTGATAAGTTACAATCTTGTAAATTTAAAAAATCAAGACAATCTATATGTATAAAAGGCAATTCAGACTCTGTGACTTGTATATCAATGCACAGCCGAAACTACTGTACCTAGAACCCTAAAATTTGGCATAAGGGTCCCTTTCATGGTGTAAGTGAGCGATAAGAAAGGATGTTTAGAAATTCAACCCCTAAGAGGTTTAAATAGGGATTAAAAGTTTGTATGAAAGTTCGCCAACTCTATGAAACTTAGTATCTGGCTTTATTGGTAGAAATAATGAAGGCAAACAGATTCGCCAATTTTTTTAATGTCCAACGAGGTGGGCACGTGTCTGCTAGTTTGAAATAAAATCGTGTGGGTAATTGATAACGGTGGCGCCAGGCGGTAATCGCGTCTACGTTGCGAATTTCCCCCGCACTCACCGTTAGGGAAGGGAAGCTATCATTTGCTTGGCGACGGGGCGGATCCAAAGACTTGTTGCTTTATGACTTATCACTAATGTCATTACACGCGAAAATACGCGTAATCACTCATTGGCAAATATCATTAAAGAATTGCTTGCATCCTGTTTAATGCCTTTATCGCTTAAATATTGTTTATGTCAAATCACTCGAAAAAACTTGCATAAAATTCGGTAACTATTTTTAAAGGGCAATTTTGTTGTCATCAATGATGGATATTTCCTTAAATATCACAAATTTACATAATATCCTTTGGGTCATTATGAAATAAAGAAAATAATTTATTCAAAGCAACATTCATGTGCAACATTCTTACGTTTCTATTTATAGCTTAACCCTTTAAAGGCACCTTCATTTTATACCTACGCTTTAGTCTTGAGACTTTGAAGTGAGGGAAACTTTACTAGTGCTTTAATACTTCTCCAGCCGTAATTTGTAGGATAATCTTAATAGCTTGTTGAACTGGGGATCAAATGTTGATCCGGTTAAAACTGTACAATTTGTGCTTAATTTACAAAAGAAGTTGTAAAAAAATAATTGCGTGATAAAAGCCAGCATCATTCTGTTCCATATTTACGATTAATTTGGAATACTTTGGTATTTTAACTACGTTACCAAGGCTTCAAATGATACCATGCTTATTGTAAGTTATTTGTTATTAATAGTAATGAGTTAATCAGTTAATCATTTATAAAGTTACCTACCCGAAATCACTTCCGACCGAGCACTACATTTTATTAATTGGCGTAATTAATTGATTCATTAGTTTGATTAAAAATAATTGTCTTTACTTTCACGTGCGATCCTACTGGCGCCGATGGCTGCACAGCCTGCGATTATTTTTAGATTAGAAATGGCTCAACCGCTTTACGTAATTGAACGAGTCGCATGCGCAGCTAGTTCCAGAGTGCTTCTAAATATAGTCACAGAGGTGGTGTGCAATTATACCTTATTATCGCATGTTTCCAGTGGAAGGCTGGCTTCGTCTTGCAGTTATTACTCGTGGCAGTTTCTTTAGAAAGTGTCCAGATGTGACGAAACTGAAACGACCACGTTGTGCCGCTTACAGAATGGCCAGAACATTTTCCCTTGCATTCGAGGAGCGGGTAATGTAACGTGCGTGCCATAGGTACCAGCCGATAGCGCGCGAACACCATAACTCGAACGAATTAGGGCACCAGTTGACGCATTTTAACGGTACCGTGCGAAATAGTTAGTTTTTGTGATGAACAGGGTTACCTATACGCTACTAGCAAGTTTCTTGAATAAATCACCGTCCTAACGAACAAGTCCTATTACAATTTAATTAATTATACGTTAATGTCCGATAATCAACAACGTTAATACAAGTACAGGATTTTTCAGGGTCTTAAATGGGTTTAAAGTAAAAACTTGGTCCGAGGTGTCAATGTTAATTAATGGCTAGATTGGACCCGGTTGGTTTATCTGGTTTTTTCTGCGTACTAAACAATATTCTATTTGCAATGTAGTAGATAAGTTATAACCAATCTTATCGCTCAAGCTTGTAAAGTTTTGAATGTAAAGCTACAACTACGGCCAAAGATGTTGTAAAGGTATTACTTTTAAACAGACATCGTCTCTGGAAAACGTTTAAATTCAGACACGCTTCGTTTTTGTACTGCATATTACATTTATTACTTACTCTGTATATGGCTGGCATTGACTCATGCCTGTCAATTATAATTTTTAAAATTTGTATTTTTCCATTTGTCTTTTGTGTTATAACGAGAAATCGTCAAATTTACATCGTGCAAAAAGAAGAATCGTATGTTTTAAGTCGTGTATTGTTTAAATTTCAAAATTTCTCATGTCATTAAAGTCAGTTCAATAATGTTGTGGTCGTCCACTTATGAAACAAAGTAGAAAACAGATTCATCATTATATGTCTGACTGGCCGTAGAGCGAATCCTGGAGCCACGTGCCACGTCGTTTTGGTGTCTGCTGCGCCACGTGGTTCGTCGAAACTATTTCGTTATAAGTATAAGACAATTTCGGTTAACCTTGCCTAGAAATTATAACAATACGTAATAATGAAAACAATAACAAATTATTACACACACGTGCCTGTGTTGACGAAGAACGGCCCTGAGGTCCTGAAAACAGACGCGGTTCGAATTAAACGGTTGTACAAACAGAATTAAAAACTGTACAAAGTGTCCCTGCTACAAATTTCGAGTTGTACAGATGGTACGCAAATCATCCCACGCAACTATCGAAGCACCCATGTCATGGTCGATTTTGTATAGTCGAACGCCAAGACCGTGAAAACGACTTGACACACATTCTATCTGGTACAGTCTCAGTGGAGTGCCTGCAAGTGATGGCACTTTCAATTATCACTGCACCGCGCCAGACGCCCACGCCGATTTTATTATTGATCATTTTTAACTGCATGTTTCCTAAGTTGTTTTAACGATACTTTCTCTTATATTCCCAGGTTTGTTTTTTGTTTTGCACATATCAACCTAACAATCTCGAATGCGCCTGTCATTCAACAGATTTTCACCTTCTACCAAAGTGTCATGGAGTAGTCTCGGCTAATCTTAATTACCAATTTAAATCAAACGAAATCAGATCTGACATTGCATTGCAAATTAATATTGAAGTGATCGCGAATCGGTAAATATTTTTAGTTGTCAGCTCGAATGTAATGTAAAGAAAAAATCCCGCCAATTAGCGTCAGTGTCGGATCCTGGTACCGCCAGGTGACCGAGGAATGATGTAAAAGGCTCTCAGTGATCGCTCGCGTCGTAAATTTCCGTTGACCCAGATATGATCATTAGAAACGTCGACGAACAGAGAAAATGATATTTTTTGCTACCTGCCAATTTATTGGTAATGAAGCGTCGCATGCGCGAGATGCGACATCCGCGAGTGAGAGTTTTGCAACGCCGAAACTGGTATGTGTACCGCGAACCGCTCGCATGTATGTAATTATTATTACTCACTTAGATATTGATACGTCCGGTTACGACCTATCAGCAAAAGTGTAAGTGAGGTCGCTCGAATTGACGAACGCAATAAAAATACAACGCTATTTTTTATAATAAATATAACCACATTTAAAACTACAATGATTTGAGAAGCCTCGATGTTCATTCGAATTTATGTGTTTTGGCAGAAAAATAAAGTATTCACGAATTTATTAAAATAAATGCACGATATCCTGTTCATGCTAATTAAAATGGAAGCCGAATATAAATTATGTTAATTACCGCGCTATGTAATCCGTCTTCTTTAAATATACGCACACGTATCTCAAAACTTTTAGCGTTTGGTGGATTAATGGGTTCAATTTGGGTAACGTGTTTAAAACATGTGACCCAAAAACGTAGTGGTGTATGTTTAATTTTCCTCGTTGGGTGTGAGCTGTAACGCAAAATATGAAATATGAGAGGCGACGAAGACAAACGAATGTGTGAATGTCTTTTGTGAAGAACCAGTTACATTTTTCTTAATCCTTATCGCTTGCAGGGCGTCGTTTAGCGTTCGCTTTAAAGTCCTGTACACAAGAGCTTTAAAGTTAAATGCACTGAAGTTATTGGTGTATTTTTCTGCGTTTACTGCGTCAGTAGGAGGGTAATGTTTTTCGAGCGTATGTAAGTATGTTTGTATATATGTCTATTTCTTTGGCACGCGCTACAGCCGAAACGGCTTTACGGATTGTGACGTATGATATATCATTAGAATCGTCTCACTTGGCATAGTGACATAGGCTTTATAATTTTAAAAAATGGCGCCTGGAAATAGAGGTACAAAGGGGCGGAGGGAGCGATTTTTTTTACTATTACGACAATATAGGTATCTAATGAAAGCTAGTAAATAAACCAATCTTAAAATATACATATTATAATACTTTTACTTGACTATTTTGACAAAATCTCGCTTTATGAAGACATTATGAACAAAAATTTCGTTTTAAGCAGTCGGGTTTTTTGTTTTAATGTGTTTAACGATGTTAGTCCCTAGCAATTAATCTTAGTCGCACCAGTGTGGTGGACAGCCAGCCTAATTCGCTAGTGCAGACGGATCGGGGGCGCCAGGCGGCGGAGGAAGCAGCCTCGGAGCTCTGCTAGGTCGTTCATCGACCCGCGCCGCCACGCCGCGCCGCGACCGCACTTAGCGCTAGGGATATGGCTTGCCTGGGGAAAATCGATTTTTATATTCATCGATTTTTTTATCAAACAATCGATTTTCCAAAAATTGAAGTTTTTACAAACAAATAATCGATTTTTTAATATAATGTTAGTCCCCCAATTGTTTGTTATTTAGTTGACAGTATTAATGAAAAACACCACAAATATATTGCAAACTCACTCGCACATTTAATAAACGAGTTATATTGTATCATTCATTGAAAACCTAGTTTGAAGAGGGAAGAATTTTTTAAAACAACCCTCTATTTAAAATATCTAATGACTATCATGTTTTATCGACCGAGTGTTGTCAAAATAAATAGTATGATAGGCACTATGTGGCGTAGCAAGTAATTTTACTAGAGAGCTACTGTTAAAATATCAAAAGTACGTGAAATTACGGAATAAATAATCATTTTAGTAATTCTAACCTGGCAAAAAAAATCGAAGTGAAATAAAAAATCGATTAATATAAAATGGAGTATTTATGATCAACAAATCGATTATTCTTAAGAAAATGAGCGAAAGAATCGATTATTTTTTGACATCCCTACTTAGCGCCGATTGTTTATACGCCTCCATTATCCAAACAATGTTTTGCTACTTCGTGACATTCCTTTGTAATCATTTTGAAATGTGGGTTAAGGCTTCTCTTTCATGAAATCCTCTCCCCGCTCTAACAGTTTTCCCTCTCTTTATGATTAGTATTCGTAATGCCTCTGAGACTATGGGTGGCGAAAGATTAGCACTATTTCAACAATGCCGTAATATATCTCGGACGCGTATTGTTTTCAACAATCGTATTTCACAAATAACATGTCGCGAACGTTTCTAAATACCATTTTATTTACCTTGATAGTTTTGGAACGTTTCAACCAATTTTGTACTCGGACTACATAATTCTTGTAATATATGTATACAGTACATAAAATCTGTTTTCCTTATGTATAACTCATTAAAAATGATACAAGAGTCATAATATCCCAAGAGGCAGATAGAGCAGAATCCTAACAAACACGTCATCATGATACATGTTTCATAGAAGCCTTACTTGCGTACATGAACAAAGACTATAATTAGAGCTTTCCTTTGCGCCTTAATACCAAAGTGATGAAAAGAACATAGAAGCTGATGTTGATGTTTTTACTTTTGTCATAGGGGTATTGAAATCGACAGTTTGTTGACGGAAATGTATGGTGTTTCCTTATATAAGAAAGTATTCGTTTTTACTTCTGCCTTATAGTTTAATTTTGACAGACTCGATGTTATACAATTAAATATGACAAAAATAATAATAAAAGGTATTTTATTACCTTAGGCACGATGTAGTTACAGTCGCCAAACTATGACAGCAAAAGTGTTGATTTCATTTGTATATGACAATTGTCATTTTTAGGGTTCCGTACCCAAAGGGTAAAACGGGACCCTATTACTAAGACTCCGCTGTCTGTCTGTCCGTCTGTCTGTCTCCAGGGTGTATCTCATAAACCATGATAGCTAGAAAGCTGAAATTTTCACAAATGATGTATTTCCGTTGCCGCTATAACAACAA